>LPNX010448723.1:91880-154494 GCA_001517045.1 Pseudotsuga menziesii | reverse complement strand
CCAAGCGGTTAGCTGATTTGGTTTAAATATAGGAAATTTAGAACTTATAGGGGCTTTTTCCCTAGAAAAAACTTGTGAACCTTTGTTTGTAAGAGGAACTACTTCATTTTACAATAAGAAATTACAAATTTTTGCCTGTTGGAGAAGGTGCTGTGTGGAATGTTTCAATGCGATAAATGAACAATGTTGAAGGGGAACTATTTCATTTTCAACTGTGTTTCATTAACTGTGAGAGCGTTCTAACTTTCTGAACCTATGTTCTTACTTGAATGTTCTCCAGTATATTCTATAATTTTCCTACTATGAGTAATGGAAATTTTAACTGTTGATGAGCTACCTTGTCATGTATACTTTATTCACGTTTGTATGTTTGGTTTTAAGAACAGATACCTCTGATTTACCGTAACATATGAATAGTATTGCATTACTCATGAATAAATATCTAAGCTCTCTAGACATAGCCTAGTTAGTATTTATTTTCTAAGGGTGTGTGATTTAGATTCTTGTGAGTTTTAAGATGAGAGGTAAGAACCTGCACATCACATTGTGAATACTCCTAGCATTATTTATCAAGTCTGCATGTTAAATAGGCACTTGCATATCATACTTTAAGTAAAAAATACAAAAATATATACGGTGGATCGGGCCGCAACCGGTAAAACCTTTTATTTTTGTTACTTGACCTACGGTATCCAGACCGCAAACCGGATGGATTCCCTACATCAAACAGTCACGAGCTAATTGGGAACGTTGACTGGGGAGAATCCTTTGATGTTGTCACCTGCAAATTTCCAGGAATCAACATGTCCAGAATAGGATAGGTAGCATATCAATTGGCTTTACCATCAAATTTGAAGGTTCATAATGTTTTTCATATTTCTGTGTTAAAAAAATATGTACATGATGCTACTCATGTTATAAAGTGGAATGATGTGTAGGTACAACCCGAAGAAGATTTTATGGTGGAACCAAATTGTATCCTTGAAAGAAGGGAGATCTTGCTTTGGAATTGCACCATTGGTTAGGTGAAGGTGCAATGGAAGCACCTTAGCCCAGAAGTATCCACCTGGGAATTGCATAGTCATATGCGGGCTGCATATCGAATCTATTCCATGGCAATTCTGAGGATGAAGAATAAATAACATCAAGGATGATGTTATAATTTAAGGGGGTGTGTATGTCACATACCCCAAATTGCAAAACATTTTATGTTTTAAGAAACATTATGTTATATTTTATTATAAAGTTTGTAATTAATCACCAAGTGGGGTCAAAGATAATTGAATGTTATTGCTGAATATTTTATTAATTAATATATGAAAGATGAGACAACAACTTAAGGAAGTTGTTAAATGATTGTTTTACTGATAACTTGGTGGAGTAGGCTGGGTTGAGAGTAGATTAACACTTGGCAGCATCCTCAAAATACTTCTGGCTATTGTAGGAGGAAACTTCCCTATTTTTTTGTTCATGTTCCCCAAGAAAGTGGAACAAGAGTAGGTGGCTCATTAACTGAAAACTGACCCAAAAGACCTAGGAATGCTAATAAAACTTCCCTTTGAAGACAACTAAGGCTGCTCATTCTTGACTTGTGAACATTCTGAGTGAATTAATTGCACAAGAAAATTCGATGGAGGGGACTAGATGAAGTTTGTTTTGAGTGAGAAGTACTAAAGATATGAACTAGTGTAGCTATACTAAGCTGAGTTCATACTGTTGCATGCAGAACAGATTTACTGTTGAATACTGAGTAGAGGTGCAGAGGATTAGTAAACTATATCTCTCACCGAGTACTTCTACCTGGCGGACCAAGAGACAAGCTCGGGGGTCCTGAGATTTGCAATTCAGCTATCTCTAGGAGTTGTTTGGGAGGAACAGGTTCCTTAAGCTGTTATCACCTCTTCTACAGTTCCAAGTTCTACAGGATTTATCTATCTTTCTAATTGTTTATTTACATCTAGAAGGATTGAGTTTAAGCAATAATATGTTATGCTTATGTTTTGTTGTTGTTAGGGTTATTTATGAAATATTTTAACTGTGAAAAGATAGTTAAATTTTGGATTAGATAGATTAGGGTAAATGATTAGAAGAATTTTTAGTTTTACTGATAGATTAAAAAAAATACCTAACTATAATTTTCCACACCTTTTTAAAGGTAGTTGTGAGCACCAAGATTGAACCCAAAGGTTGTTGGAAGGGCTCGCTCCTCGGAAACAGCAGAACCACTTTAGACCGTGATTTTGGCTCAGCACGGTCAGAGAGGAATCTCTCATTTACTTACCAAGTTTGCTCATGCAAGATATTCTATCGAGTATGGTGACGAGGTCAGATTCCTGAATGGGATAGATATTTTATTATAAGGTGTAGGTGGGATGATCAGAGAGGGGGACCATTTGGAAATGGAGTCAACAGTATAGATATGGGACAAGTTGCGGGAGGTAAAGAATCATAGAAATTAGCAAACAGAGGAAAGGTAACCGTCCATCTTTCAATCGGGAGATATTGAGCGGGTGACTCGTGGATGAGAGGAAACAACCCATCACGTAGAGCATATACAACATGAATTATGCATGACTTTAGAAGAAATTGTTTTAAAAATTTTGAAACAAAAATCTGAGAGCATATGGGATGAAATATGGCCCTTATACACTACTGTTCAAACATGAAAGCAAAAAAAAACTGGAATGAAAAATAGGATAAACATTCACGTAAGGAAATTACATATTGAAAGAAAAGACGATGCAAGAATCTTTGCCATGGAAAATCATCATTCCTCTGCAACTTTATTCATATCACGGAAATCCAGAAACAATTTACAATGGAGAGCCTTGGCCCTTGAAATTTCCGAACCAACCCTTGTCTCCCTCTACCGGGAGTATATTTATACTATCTTAGATCTGAGACTACTCTCCAAAATAAAACCTAAAAACTATTTTCAATCACAATCAGACACTAACAGTTTAGAGTGTGGTACTATCGCCATGATTTACAAATATTAACAAACATTATGGAGCAAGTGAGCATGCTCGGCCTAGGTGATAGCCCGACGTTTTCTGTTACTGCTCCTTGTTGGTTGATCAAATCGACAGGTAGTTATATGTAACTGTTTGTAAATCATATATATTAGGCTGTTGAGCCAGTTGAGAACTCGGTTCATTTCTGTGTATGTATGGACCCTCATGAGATAATATAATATGTTATTCTATCTATGTTCTTATCTCTTGTGTCTATTATGTTTGTATGATTCAATGTGTATTATTGATAACCCTCTGTGATTTGTGATATTACAACATTGGTTCTGTTTCTGGTAGTACATATCTGAGATGACTATAAGCAGATGATATCAGAACAAGAGATTAAGAACTCATGGGAGCATAAGATAGTAAATTATTTGTAGAATTACATGAGGAGAAACAAATTAACCATTTCTCAGGCAAAGGAGAAATTCTTCACTGAAACTCATGAGATGTTCGTAGAATTGGTACCCCAATTTCTGAAAAAACTTCTGGGTGAAAAAGATGGAAGAAAATAAGGACCAAGAGCTACTAGAGAAACTGATTCGAGGGGGACAAACAAACCTGTTGGAGTAGTTTGAAAATATCACAGATCAATTTTGCGAGGAGCAATCCATAGAAGAAAGAACTTTGATAGGAACCATTCATAAAAAATTCTATACAGACCTTACCAAGTAGTTCCTATGCTCCCTACCAACCCTACTATTCAAATTCCTGATAGAAAAAGGGGTTGGTCATATTGTAGAACCTCATCCATCACTGCATGAACCGCCACCAAATTCTAACTGGGTGGAGAAACAGAGAAAGTGGGAGAAATTCATTGCTAAAAGGGAGTGGGAGTACTTCCTAAGCAAGTAAATAGAACTATCCGAGCTTTCTAAAGCATTGGGTAGGCTATGGGGGGGTAGCTGGTCATATGTTGGGGTAAAGTGAAGAGGATTCTAGTAGAATAAAAGGAGATAACATCACCAACAATGAAAAGTCAACCTAAAAAGGAAATCGAACAAACAGTGACACACAAAGGTATGATGGATTTACATAATGTAGAGAGAGAGAAGAGGCTGAAAAGAAGGGAAGAAATAAGAGAATGGGCTATAGCACTGCAAAGAGGAATGAATACTAGGGTGAAAGACTAGGAAAGAAATACGCCAGATTTGGGTCATGACCGATAGGAAGAAGGCATGGATGAAGAAGCATCACACATGGAAGAAGACTTGTGGATAGAGCAGCATGAAGCTCTCCAAATAGAAGTTCCCCAGGAGATAATACCTCTGTCTCGAATGAATCCAAGTACCAGGATACAAGCCATTGTAGAAGAAGACCTAAGACTAAGAGATGGTGAGTTTGGTATATGGAGACGACTAGACGACAAGGTAAATGATGATAATCATCTAGTGATATCTCAACCAGAGGAAGGAAACTAAGTCACACTTTAGGTGTACCTTCCAACTGAAGTGTCCACTTACTTTACCCGACACATGAAGGAGCACCCCCCTGCCAAACACAGCTTTAGAGAATACAGAACAGTTGGACCTGCAGACAAATCAGTGCAGTTGGACATCAACAGGAGAATTCAACTTGAACCGGCTACTTATCAGAGAAGAAACAACAAACAAAAAAACCGACGGGAATGAGAGTTCCATCGAAAATAGCTCTGCACAACGAGACAAGCAAAACATCGCACTACCCCCACCACCGCCACCTCCTGGAGGAGATAGCGACATCGATTCTGACATGGGTAATGAATCAGCACATATCCCTATATACAAGGGTGATGAAGATCCTAGATGACATTGGTTCGTTTGTGAGTCAACATGGGAGGCAAATCAAGTTACAGATGAATATCGACATATGGCACAGTTCACCGGTGCCTTGAGGAAAAGAGCACTAACATGTTACATGACCTATATCAAGAGAAATCCCCAAACATCTAAAGCAGAAATTAAAGTGTAATTCTTGTCTTTCTTTAAAACTCTAGACGCAAAACATTTGGTAGCTAAAAAGTTGAAAACAACATCTGAAAAGCCAACAGAGTCTATCCAAGAGTATGAAAAACGATGGAAAGACCTCCTCAGCCAACTAGATTATGTAATTGATGCAAAACTATTAATTCGGTGGTTCCTTGCAGGTTTATCACAGAAAATTTGGCTGCACCTAAGCTTGGAGACATTTAAAATGTGCGAAGATGCACTTACCAAATCTCTGCAAGTGGAGATGGACGAAGATTTCCCAGCATCTCCCACGGATACTAGACTAGAAGAACAACTAGAAATCATGCAGAAATCATTGAAAGAGCTGAACCTCAAGAATCAGGATGTCTAGTGCACAAAATGCTCAACAGTCGGACATGCCAAAGATAACTATCGACAAGACATAAGTCGACAAGACGTTCAATTTTTTCAGACAAAGTGCTTCTGTGACATCTTCCAAGAACATGGAGAACACACAACAAAGGATTGCTTGTATAACATGAAAAATGGCAAAGCATCTTGATGTGCAATCTGTGAAGTAAAAATTCATGCCATGGCCGACTGCCACTTAAACTTAAAGAACCGACAAAAATACCAAGCAGTCTACTAGACAAACGCAGTTGCGCAGAACAATGATAACAACCAGCGAAGAAATGATCAAAACGAACTGAATAATCAAATATATGAAGGCCGTCGATATGAGCATCGATTCGAAAACCATCGTGGAGGATATGGAGGTTGAGGGCAATTCTCTAGGAATCGTGACAATCGACCACATCAGCCCATCCAGTGTTTTACATGCTATAAAGAAGGTCATTGATATGCAGACTACCCATACAAGGACATAATTGATTTAAAATTTTGTACTAGCTGTGGATTCGGCGATCACTCATTAGAGGATTGTCCTACTATGCTTGATAAAATCAATAAAAATAAAAATGTTAATTTCTTGTCATGCATTCAAAAACATGATGTAATCAACACGCAGAATCTGCATATAGTAACCCAGCAAGGGACAAAAATTGGGAGTGATAATCCATGCATAAGTAAAATAAAATAAAATAATGATTATCCTAACCCAGCTACACAAAAACAATTGTATAATGATGCAACAAATATATTTAAAGAATTTGCTAGACAAGCAGAAGCTGATGATAGTCGACAGAGCACAATTAAAGAATTAATACGTTTAGTACAAGATGATAAAGCGGTATCTAAATTCATTGAACTATTGTATAATATGAAACACAACAATAATATAAAAAAACAAACAAAAAACATATGCATTCTAAATCAAAAGGACAAAAGTGATGCTGACCCACTTGTCAACCTAGAAATTGAAGGATACCATGTTCAACAAGTTATACTCAACTTCAGCTCACAAGTAAACAATATGACTCGTGACACTTGGGAACAATTGGGTAGACCTCGACTACATGAGTCAGGAATATACCTCAATTAGTCGACCAAGCTCTGATCGAACCTATCAAAGTTTGGAGAAATGTCAATACGATGATAAAAGGAATATCGACCAAAGTCAACTTTGAAATTATTGACCCTAAGGAAGGATCCAGTTCCTTCCCATCTTTAGTAAGTCGACCTTGGGGAAGAAACATGAAAGCATCGATATATTTAGACAAAGAAATGATAAAACTAAAGGGGAATGGATAGAAATTCATAGTACCTATCCATCCATCCTAAGGAGAACCTTGGATAGAACCTATTGATGATGAAGTCAACATCTGATAATTATATCAAATACAAAATAATGAAGACTACACAAAACCCAATGTCTATGGTGAACTTCACTTAGGAAATCAAGATTCGGTAGGATACAACTCAGACGCGGAATTATATGATTGGGAAGTCAAAAAATACGATACACAAGCAAGATGTTGTTGGACCATTCAAACTGTGTAGAAGAAACAAGTCCAACAATGTTTCTTAGTTTCCATCATCCCAAAAATATTCAAAAAGAAAAGCAAGGAATACCTTAGTTTAAAACCAACAAATATAAGTGTCAGACAAGTCCCAAGATACGAAGAAAGAGATTCACCAGTTATGCATGTAGAACAAGTATCTGAAAACATTGGTGAACATGGTCAAATACAAAACTTAGTAAAAACCTTCACATGACAAGCTACTAGATGGTAGGATACCCATCAATCAAGATTGCAGACATGGACAACAGCTTTGAATTATTTTGTATAAAGAGTTGGAGGAAAAAGGCTAACCAAACAAACCCAAATACTTATGTTCATCCAAGGGAAGGACCCAGAAGAACACATAAGAACATGCAAAAAAGAGTGGAAAATACTTGGGTATAAAGACGAACGTACATGGCCCCACCTATTTCCATCGACACTATCTGACTTACCAAACAAATGCTACAAAATAGAAGAAGCAAGGGGTGAAACATTTCAGTTAGTCGAAATTGCAAAACAAATCAAAGCGTTTATAGAACCGATACGGAACAACACCCTAACACAAAATTATGATCGACTAACAATAACATGTAATAACATACAAGCCAAGACAATACCACAGCCAACAAGACTACAAATGGAAAATCAAAATCAGGAAGGGAGAAACTTTCAATGGAAATCATACCATTCAGAAATGACAAAACCAATTCGCACAGTAATTAAAGTCGAGACATCTAACAAAGAAGATACCGACAGAATTACTGTAGTAGACTTTCCTGCTACATTTTCACAATTCAGAGAAGGGAGCCAACCAATCAATGAAGCCAAAGCACCAGAATGGTTAGATGCCAAAGTGAAAACTAAAAAATTTGACATATCAAATGATGATCGACCAAAAATGGCAAAAATTGGCGATTACTAGAGTGAAGAACAAACAACCGAAATAGTAAACTTACTAACAGAATTCCAGGATGTAACTACAAATATCTCAAAGGCCTAGTCCATGAAATGGGTGAAATGAAGATCGACATTAAACCTGATGCCCGACCTGTAAAGAAGAGGCCATATATATTAGCTCATAAATACAAAGAGACAGTCAAGAAAGAGATTGATAATATGCTTGCAGTAGGAATTATATACCCTATTGACCAATCATAATGGGAAATTCCAATGTTTGTACAACCAAAAAAACACAACCCAACAAATCTAAAGATCTGCATCGATTTCATAGAATTAAACAAAGTCGCCTTAACAAACCCATTCCCAACACCCTATGCAGATGAAATCCTAAATGAAGTGCCAGGGCATGAATGCTACTCATTTATAGATGGATTCTCAAGTTACAACCAAGTACCAATAGACAAAGAAGACCAAAAAAAAACCACATTTGTATGTGAATTCAGATCATTTTCCTACAGAGTTATTCCTTTTGGTATAAAAAACACACCTGCAGTATTTTTGAGAATTGTGGTCAAAACATTTCAAGAATATATCTACAAAACAATAGAATTATATTTCGATGATTGGACAATATAATCTATGCTGAAAGATCACTGCAAATGGCTAAGGCTCATGTTGGAACAATGCCAACAAATCCAGCTATCTCTGAACATAAGGAAATGCATATTCCTAACTCCTATAGGGATACTATTAGGACACATTGTATGCAAAGAAGGCATCAAGGTCGACTTTGCAAAAATAAAAATTATTCTTGACTTAAAACCATGAGTGAACCCAAAACAAGTCAAGGTACTACTTGGTCATACAGTATATTATAGGAAATTTATGAGATACTATTCAAAGATGACCTACCCATTGGAAGAACTCTTAAGAGAATATCAGGAGTTCGACTGGACAGATGAATGTAACATATCATTTGAAACATTAAAAAGGAAGCTAGTCGAGGCACCCATTCTAAGGTTCCCGAATTGGTCGATCAAATTTCACGTACACATCGATGCATCAAGCTTAGTAATAGGAGCGATCGAATGGATTACCCCATAGTTTACAGTAGAAAAAAAATAAATAAGGCAGAAAGAAACTATTCGACAATAGAGAGAGAAGCATTAGGAATGGTTTTTGCACTACAGAAGTATCGAAATTACCTATTAGCCAACCCTTTCATCTTTTATACCGACCACCAAGCATTAACATACCTTGTAAACAAACCCTTACACCATGGGAAAAATTTTCGATGGCTACTATTATTCCAAGAATTCAAATTTGAAGTCGTTGTTAGACCAGGAAAATTAAATGTCGGACTTGACCACTTGTCGCAAATCGACATAGGAGAGAAGCTGAAAGGAGTCAAAGATGACCTACCGGATGCACACTTATTTCGAATAGAAGCAGTCCTAGTAGAATTAGAGGAAATAGCTCAATTCTTAGAAAGTGGTCAAGCACCAGAGGGCATGAGCATGAAAAAAAAACAAATCTTAGATATGAAAGTTGCACCATATAGCCTCATAAATGGATTTTTATATAAAATGGGCATGGAAGACATCCTCAAAAGATGCGTATTAGAACATGAAAGAGATAATATCATGTATGAAGCACACTGTGGACCGTTTGGAGGACATTTTCAACCAGACACAACTGCCAAGAAAATCCAACAGTCAAGGCTATGGTGGCCGACACTATACAAGGATTGTAAAACGTTTGCTAGCCAATGCGATAGATGTCAACGACTGGGTCAACCTCTACCTAGTATATAAATTCCCTTGATATCAGTAAACCCAAGTTTGACATTTGAGATTTGGGCCATCGGCTTCATAGGACCATTCTCGATACCAACAAAAAAGAACAGGTGCAAGGTACATAATAACCGCAGTAGAATATGTAACCAGGTGGGAAGAAGCAGAACCTGTCGACTCATGTTCCAATGAGATTGCTGCTAAATTTATCTACGAAAATATAATTACTATATTTGGATGCCTAATAACCCTAATCACTGACCAAGTTTCACACTTTATTAACAAAACCATCAAAGCACTGATAGACCAATTCAAAATTGACCATCGATGCAGTACAACTTATCACCCTCTATCGAATGGAGCAATAGAGGCATTCAACAAAACATTAACAAGGGGTCTAAGAAAAATATGCAATACCCACAAAGATGATTGGGACAAAAAGATACCTACAATACTATGGGCTTACAGAACAACATACAAATAATCAACTGACCAAACATTGTTTCATCTTGTCTATGACCAAGAAGCAATTGTTCCACTACATTTTCGACAGAAAACACCCTGTCATAGCAGATATTTTACATGTCGATGTCAAATAAGGCATAAAGGACCGACTGATGCAATTAAGCAAGCTAGAAGAACACCGAC
The DNA here is from genome assembly GCA_001517045.1 of Pseudotsuga menziesii. Lineage (NCBI taxonomy): Eukaryota > Viridiplantae > Streptophyta > Pinopsida > Pinales > Pinaceae > Pseudotsuga > Pseudotsuga menziesii. The sequence continues at coordinate 144,244 of LPNX010448723.1, read as the reverse complement.
TGCTCGCTTTTCAATATCAAGAAATCCAAAAATAGCAGCAGAAGGCTTGGCATGATTGCAATATCAAAAACAAAAATCTGTTGGTAGGGGACATCACCTTACTATACAATAGTCAAGTAAAAGGAAAACCCAAAAAGTTACACACATAATGGATGGGACCTTACATTGTCGAAGATATTCATGCCAATTGATCAGTTCGACTAAGGACATTACAAGGCATAATATTTTAGAAACTTGTTAATGGTGCCCAACTAAAATGGTACAAAAATTAAAACAAGTTAAAAAAAAAAGAAACATACATATAGTGACCATAACTTTCAGACAAAAACTATAAAATCTAAGAAGACTAAAAACAACAAAACAGAATCAACACCCATAACCTAGGATGACAGGAAACTCCAAAAGATATAAGAACCAGTGCTTCGACAACCGACACCAAACCCATCGACATACCACCATCGACCATTCGCATAATCAGCATCGAACGACAACCCCGAAGGTCAAATAACACCTTCATGACTACGGACAGAAGGAGCGCTAAAATCAAATTGCAATTAATGCAAACTCCAAAGACAGTGCTGAACCATCACTTCCGCCATTAATACATCCATCGACAGAAACATCACCCGCTCCACCTATAAATATCGGGCCAGAAAAAAGGTCATTTACCGTATTTTGAAGAGATAGAACAATTCAATAGTTAAAAAATTGAGAAATGAGAACCTATAAGAAAATTCGACCAAGAGACCGACGAGATGGCCCTGAAGCAAACCAGAGCTGCAGCTACAAAAACAAAGGAACTACAATCAGCAGAAATTCCACTCATGAGACGACTAAGAAACATCAAGAATGCCAAGGTACAAGAAACTTCATGGGCGAAAACTTGGGCCGAAATCAAGGAATGGTCCTATGTTGACAAGAAATAGACATAAGCAGTAGAGAAGATAAGCCATAGCTCCATTATAAACTACATGAACACACCATTCATGATGCGTTTTGGAGGAACGAAAGAAACAATGGTAAAATTCATTATCAGTCGAAACCACAACGAAATTTTTTATTTCGGCAGACCTGTAGAAATATCTGGTGAAGTCATATACAAGCTTACTGGTCTCTCAAACCAAGGTGACCCTGTCCCTATTGGCATAAAATAAGGATTGGTCGAACGATTAATAGGGACACCATCAGAAAAAAAATCAAAAGGGCTAATGATCAGTCAAATACAAGCCCGAATGCCACAAATCGTGGCCAAAATCATAGCAACAGGACTCACCCCTACAAGACGAGGGAGTGACCTGAAGCTAGATATGTTAGAAGTGGTAGACACAATATCAGAAATAGGAAAAGTGTATAGATGGGCTTAGTATGTCGCCGACATGCTCAAATCTATGTTTGAAAAGTGTTAGGAGTCAGTCGGAATTATAAGGTTCCCATCTCTGATACTTTGGATAGTGATGTACCACTTATTCCCAGTCGGGGACAAACAGTTCCAAGAACCACACAAATCCCACATGTGGAGGTTCAATCCATTTGCATAGAATGGAACAATGAAAGAATTAGAAAATGGTAAAGTAATGCTGGAAAACTGGTTCCAAAACCTGAAAATCTAGACGACCAGATGGAGCGTGCCTCAGAACATCCGAAGAAGTCTACCGAAAACAGCTCATATTCAAACCAGCTAGACCACACATCAGTCTGGTATATGAAGGGAGAAAAAGAAAAAGCAGGACCTCTTGACTATTACCCAACACTCGAAGAGATTTTCTGATAGCTAGCTCGACAATCAAATACAAAATTATCAATACCATCAAAGGCTAAAGAAGTAAACCTAACAATTGAAGAACCACTGATTGACTTGGAGAAGGAAGAGGACTATGAACTTCAACTATATATCAGCACCTTTGTGTCAAAAGAGACACCAGCAGAGGATACTAACAAACTACAAATAACAACTTTACCACCACTGAACCAAAGGGGGAGTACACCGACTGAGCATCAGGTGGCTAAACCAGTGGAGAAAAACATAAGTCTAGTTCACCAACAGGAGGGAGGAGAAGGACTAGAGGAATACATTGAATATGAAAACCTAGAATACACTATAACCAAAGACAAAATAAGAAAACTAGCAAGGGATATAGCAGCCACAAGAAAAAAGGAAACTCAGGAAAAAGGGAAGGGGAAGAGAAATATTATCCTCTCATAATTAGAAGAAGAAGATAAACTAGTAGCTACAATGGTCGACATCATAGAAGACGCTGTAGCGAACAAAGTTCTAGTCGAGACGCATTTTAGACGTTTTGTCGAATCAGGAGCAAAGCAGGGGAGACCGAAAAAGGTAAAAACTACAACCCCTTTAGTCGAAAAAAACATCATTGACCTAGTATCTACACCTCCACCCCCATCTCCAACCCAGATTACACAGGAAGACACCACATAGATACCCACCATAAGCCTAGTCGACATTTGCGAAAATGTTATGCCAGAAACCCTAAAAGAGAGGTTCGACCAGGATGGAGACTTCTAAGCATTCATTGAAAAAATTCCAAAGCTGTTTACTTCATCCCAAAAAAATTCTACCAAGTGCTCCCTAGTCAAATCTAGAACAACACGTCAACTCCTAGCACAACAACTTGGCCAGATACCACAAAAACCAAGAACTATAGCAACCATTAAGTTGACTTTTGTAAGAAATCCTGACACCTCTTCTGAAATTGCTTCAAGTCGCACCACATCAATTATACCCTCAGATAACCCCAGCCACCACTAGCCAATGAACCAATCGAAGTTATGGAAGAAGATAGCTAGGTTGACATGGCAGCAATCAATAAGGTAATCAATAACTTGTTCTCCGATGACCTTAATGACTCACCACCAAAAGCCGACAATCCATTATTGTCTTACAATATCCCCACTACACCAATTACAACTGACCATTCACCATATCCACCACCACTTCCCAATCCAGAACCTCTAACAAACCCTGAACCATATGTACCAAATCCTCCAGATACAAATCTAGCTACAGATCCCACCCAAGAAAGTCAACCAGAAGTTACACAGACCGTTGTAGATCAGCAACCAGAAAACCAACCACAGGAGAACCCACCACTTGCAGATGCACAGGAAAAACAACAGACAAAACAACATAAACACAAGAGAAAAAGAGACAAAAGGAAGAAGGAACACCATAAAGAATCATAGTTGACAATGGTCCACATTATCCAACTTGGATCGACTACTGCAGTCGACACAACAAAGCTAAGAGATGGAGAGTTGGGACAACTCTTAGAAACTTTGGCCACTAAGGAAAAAACAAGAAGCCAGATTAGACGCAAGGCGCTCGAAAACAGTAAGAATGAACAAGTCGAGTTCTTATCAAAATGTAGAAAATTAGTTAAAATAGTAATACTAGGACCTCTAGAGGCCGAAACCGACAAGCCATGAGAAAAATCATATCAACTATTTGAGAGTGTGGTGGCAACCCTACAAGTACACATACAAAATACAAAAGAAGACAAAAAATAAGATACATCCAGATTATTAATGCATTAGTACACAACATTCTTAGAAGCTTACAAAGTGCTACAAGACCACTTGGAATAATCTGTCATCATAGAGGAGATACTCCGTGATTGGCCTACTTATTATGGACAAGTATTTCAGCAGACTCGACAGACTCGAGAACAGATTCAAGCATTGGAGAGGAGAAAAAGCACCAAAGAAGCACTAAGAAACTAGATACAAGATCAAATCATACTAGAGACAGCCAAACTACAGAGACTAAAAAGACAAGCACACCGGTGGGTACAGTAAGCACTCCCAAGCTTGGATCAACTAGATACCATCTTCCCGTAGATGAAAATATTACTAGAAGTAGCAGAAGAAAAAGATCAATTCTTGGGACTCGACATGGAAAGTATAGTAGACCTGGACATCCAGGAGAAGATGTCGACTTTATTAAGCATCACAACATTGACCATCGACATCCAGAAAGTACTACAAAGTTGGATAGAATTTCAACATCAATTGGCCGTTACTGTGGAAGAAATAGTTGAAGTATGCATACAAAAAAGACCAATAATCCGACTACATAGCCCATGAAAACCAGCAATAAAGTAACTATCTCAGACAGTAAAAAATTTTGAGTACCTCCCCTATTTCTTCAGGACAAAGAAAGATTTTGTTCCTGGGGGAGATGTTGAAGGAGCTAGTCGGTGAGCTAACTAGTCGAACAACTGACTGATTAGGAGATCAGTTCAACTGCATAAGGTTGCGTCGGTTGATCGAACCGACAAGTAGTTATATGTAACTGTTTGTAAATAATATATATTAGGCTGTTGAGCCAGTTGAGAACTGGGTTCAATTCTGTGTATGTATGGACACTCATGATATAATATAATATGTTATTCTATCTATGTTCTTGTCTCTTGTGTCTGTTATGTTTGTATGATTCAATGTGTATTATTGGTAACCCTCTATGATCTGTGAAATTACAATACTCCTGTAGACCTCGAGGACGATGCCTTCTGGTCTCTTTCAGGAGAGTCACCCTGATTGGGTTTTCGAATATTTATCCAGTTTGTTGAGTCATCATATCGCCCCTTTTTACCTCTTCCTTTATGTCTCCTTCATGCTCAAAGGAACCTTTATGCATGGATGCAAACTGGCAGGGAAGTTGGTGTCCCCTCCTTGCTCAACCTTCTCTGTATCCCTTCCCTCTCTAGGTAACACTATTTAGATGGGGGTCTGAAAGAAGGGTCGTATTGCTTCTGTACAAGGAAAGTATTTGCAGTGGCTTATCATTCTTGTACTCCTAACCTTCAGTGAGGTGGGATCTCCCACAAGCAATACAGTGGAGTGCACCTCCACCAGCCCTATCACCTTTGGCAAGTGGAATTCACAAATAGGGTAGTGCAGGCATTGCACCTCTGATGCTCCAACCTGAACAATTGCTCCCAAAGAGCACATCCTAGGACTATCTTCCTGTGCGAAGCCTTTGGAGGCAACGATGGTATCAGGGGCTCCTGGAAAAACACCTACGGGACATGAGTGTCCAGGAAATGCACAACTGGAGGTGTGGGCATCTGAAGACGGGTATATCTCTGAAAATCCTTCACGTCTGTGCCCCAATGGTTGGTTTCATCCTTGGTGTGGGAAACCAAGGGAACAGATAAGTGTTAAAACTAACTCACCAACCATCAATACACCTAAACAGACAAGCTTTTCTAACCAAATCTCCATTTCCAACTTCTCGAACTTCTATGGAATCTCAACAAATGAAACCCCAGGCTAAAAACATATGCTAGATTATTCCCAGTATTACAAAGGATTTGGAAGAGGGTATTACATATATATAGGGATGAGGGGCTAGATTCTACAATGACTGGTCACCATTCCTACACATTCTATGATTGAGTTTTTTGGTGTTGACATGTGCAAGGGCATGAGCCGAGTGATCCTTTACCTGCTAGAGATATAGTCACATCAATTCATCAGCTGCGGCACTCTACTATTTTCTGCAGGAAATATTTTCGAATGTCACCCTGTATAGTCGAGCCCTTGCTGCAAAGCACATTAAATGGACATTCTCACACTCCCTCACTCCTGTGATGTCATAAATAGAATGGTATCCCTTGTTGCACTTTCCTTGCCACATGTGAAGAGTGGATTCCCTGGCTACTTCCTTACTTCCACATGTTAAAACCACATGGAGGCTGCCCATCTTTAGGTGATATGGCTCTGCCACAGGGATGATTCTTCCTATACATATGCCACAAATGGCATCCTGGGGAATCAAATAATCTATCAGGAAGCAAATAATGCATGGGAATGTCTTCTCTACTATCAGATCTGCCACAAATGTGATATCTACAGCCTTGAGACCTTTTCAACCCTTCAATTTGGGAATCTTTCACATCTGTCATCCACGTTTCTTTAAACCTTAGCCGTCGATCCATGCTTAGCCTTCATCTGGACCGTCCAATCATGTGCACATTAACACTTTTTCCAATCTTCCCTTGTCTAATCAAGCGAGCACTTTCAAGTTGCAAAATATTCCACATCCGTTGATCAATCCTGACCCTTCGTCATGATCGTTGATCTTTGTAGCCCGTACGAAATTTCACAATTTGGAATCGTGACTTTATCTGTGCAAGTTTCCCCAACGAAATCATCAATGACCGTTGATCTGCTCATACTCTTATCTCCACCATCAGATATCTTCTCTCTTTAATTCATTTCATGATTCAAAAAATATCCTTCTTCTGTGCAGGTTTTCCCAGTGGATTTGCCTCAGGCCGTCGATTGGGCTTTGCCTTCATCTCAGCCTTTCATCACTTATCCTCTTTAACCATCTTCATGAAAACCAAATTTAAACCTTTTCGTGCATCTTCGGCCAGTGAACCTATGCTCCATCATTGATTTTCGCCATTGTGAATCGGGCTTGAAGATCTACGAGGCCCTGTTATCTCATTTCGTTGCTGCATGTCTTGACCTTTGGAAGGATCTACTACCGTAGATCAATATTCCTTCCCCATCTGATGGTCTTAGCCGATGGAAACTGTCGATTGGATAACCTAAGGGGTGTTTGTATAATTCTTCATTAAATAGGATCCCTTTTCGAATCCTTCCAAGCCTATAATTTGATAGTTTCAAACAGAGTGCTAACAGCTGGCTCCATGAGGGATGTTATCCTCCTAGTGAGGTAGCAAAGAACCTCGTAGACCAAGTGCTAGATCCATTGGGCTGCTCCAAATCCTTCTTTCAAAGCCTTCAACATGCTCAGAGCTACTGCTGTATCAAATTTATGTCCATTTGCAAAATATGCTCTTAACCATACTCTGAAACTGAGAACATTTGTGATTGCAAACCTGTACTTACAACTGAAAATGAAACAATTGAAGAGTACTAAAGGAAATGCTCGATGATTGTTGAGCTTATTTGTACCTACCTACTCTACCTAATTGAGTAGACATGCCTAATCAAGTGAAATCAGACTTCCAATGAAACCAATCAAGCAACTTACCCAATAATTTTATTTCCTTTTCATGCTTGATTAAAAATAGAGATGAAATGCATAATGGAAGAAGGCTATAGCAAATAAACTGATCTTTACAACATAGATATAACCAGACATTACCATTACTCACTCTCTTCATGTACTCTACTATGGGGTCATAAAAAGCATGACAACCTCTAGCATATTCTATCCTTTGTTCATGGGAAAGCTGTCCAAAACGCCCTTCTTCTGGTGAGCTGTCAGGATGATATTTGAAAGATAAATGAAATGGATTCCTAGGACTTCTTTCAAATTAAATATCCACCCTTTCGTTCAAAACTTCTAAAGCTAGAACCTCACCTTCCTTATATGCCTCAGCATGGAGATCATCTTTTTCTTCTACAGAATCGAGCAAGCACAATCCTTTTTTATGGGATGGTATTCCTAAAGGTGAAAAGTTAAAAAAGGCATTTAATTGAGAACCGTTACCTCCTTCTTTGTGACCCAATGCCTCATCAAAAAATGTTGATGTATCTATAAGCTAAGAGGGACTGCATGGTTGTTCCGCTTTATCATCTTCTGTTCCAAACAAGTCTATGGAATGTGTAGGAATATATTAAACCCACTCACAACTTAGGATAAAATAATTAATCATTATTTGATTAATTATTCACCCACTAGCTTAATTAGTTGGCATCCACTTGCACCTTAAAGTCAATACATGCCATCTATATCCTAGGAATGATTTATTTCTGATTCTGGGTTGATCCAGAATTAGTATTTAGGAATTTACCGCAGATTCTGCTTTTTCTGTTTTTTCTACTTTTTCTGCTTTTTCCTGCTTTTCTATGGATAAGATAAAAGCTAGTCAACTAGGAAACTGGGAGCTTTTGTTTCCAAACCATCCTCCATTATTTTTTCTCCATCTTCTAGTATTAGCATGTTATTTCCATCTCCTTGACAACTCACTCATGCTTTTTCCAACTCGTGAGGTCCTTGATAGATTTAGCAAGTGCTTTATCCACCTATGGGGGTTTGCTATATTTTGGTAAGTCATCCTTTTTGAGCTTTATGAGTTGTTTCCATACAATTCGACTTTACTATGAGGGATGTACTATTTATGTACACTATTATTCATAATTATTCAATGGAAGGATACACACCAATATTCATCTCTTCATTCATGTGATTCAGTCTCTTTTCTTCTCTCTATTTTTCCTGTGTATGCTTGTGAGAATTCTTAGTAGCAAGGTCTATTTACTGTGCTTATTCTTAGAATCATTGCACATAGCATTGATCTATTATTTCTACATGTTATCAGAGCTACAAGGTTGATCAAGTTCTACAAAGTTGAGGAGCGCTTCCAGTCTCCTATCCCTCTTTGAAGAAGAGCTTGTCTAGCTTACAAGATTTTCTCCTAGTTTGTTTTGCAGGTTGCAGAGAGTATCTCTTAGAACATATCAACAACTTCAATATGGATTCAAAATTTTCTCTACTATCTCCTTTCAACTATGCTGATTGGAACCCAAAGATGAGTGCATACTTGAAGAGGCAATGTCTCTTTGATGTCTCCATTGGTGCATTGAGTGAACCTGAGTCTTATGAAGAGAAGATTGATTGGATAAATAATTGTGATAAGGGTTATGGAATTATGTGTTTGGGAATGTATCCAAATATATATCATCTCATAGATTCTACTGAATATCCATTTGAGCTTTGGAAAATTTTGGACAAAGCTTTTGGTTTGCAGGAAATTGAAGATGAAGCATGGAGTGAACCTAGCATCTCCTCTTGTATTCTTTCTCAAAATTTCTTGGCCTCTCCATTCTCTGATGAAGTTGATCATAGTGAAGAAGTTTCTCATATAGTTCATTTTGCTTTTGCCCTCTTTCATTCGAATGCTTCCTCCTTCAATGAAGAAGCAAATATTGAAGAGCCATCTTTTTCTGTGTCTCTTGAAGGTGATTTTTCTTCTTGTGATACTATTGATGAAAAAGAAGTAACATATGGAGCTGCTGCTGATATTGATTATGATCCTATAACCCATTCATTATTCTCTCAATCTCCTATCTTAGATTTTGAGATCTATGTGCCAAATTCTTTACACCTCTTGCATACCTCTCTCATTGATGATGCGCAACCCAGTGACTTACAGGATGTTTGCTTAGCCACATCAAGCCTTATTTGTGTCATACCACTTACCTTACTTGATCTCATGTGCTTCAGAATATCCTCCTTTGTTCTTGGCATCAATACTCAGAGCCTTCTTGAAGATTGTGAACATCTCATTCTTTCCTCCTTTCATACAAAGGATTCATTACCATTGTATTCCCATGAGTCTATTGATATGCTTATATGTGATCCTTTGGATTCTGATTTAGAATAATATTTTCAGGTTGATACACATATAATACCACCATCCATAACATCTACCATACCTCTGAATAATCCAAAGACTATACAAATCCAAGCTCACTAGTTAATTCCTCATTGGTCTCTTATGCAGTGATATTTATCTTACATGATTTGAAGTCTTTCTTAACTTTCAGTGGCTGTTTATCCATGAACTTAGTCATATATGGATTGATATTAAACATGTTTGGATCTGTTCTAAACACTTATGGTTCAAATCTTATGCCCATCCATCATTTAGATTTTTACACCTATCAGTTTTCCCCAGTTGTTCATAATTTTCCTAGTCTAGCCCTATATCCTCATGGAGCCACTGAAGCCTTTGTCTTTGCTGTTCCATATGTTAATATTTCTGATATATCATATTTTTATCAGCCTCATATCAGATCTATACAGGTGCTACATCAGATTGTAAGATTGACATGTGATTCACATCACAATTTTGCAGCTATTCAGGGAATTGGGTGTGAAATAAATTGTCTTAATTTTGTACTCTTTGGAAAGGAGTATGCATAGATCTCTTTTCCATTTCAGATTATGTTTGCAAATAAGAGTTTGACAGAAGAAAGAAGCATTCAAATAATTCTCCTACTTCATCAGTTGATGAGATACAAGGAGTCTCTCCTCTTCCTTCTTCCAGGTTCTACACTCCAGCGCATGATCATGGAGTTCATGATTTCTTCAACAAGTCCTTCATCCAAAATTAGTTCAGTTGGCTCATTAAAGTGAATATGAAGATATATTGAAGACACATTTCAAATTCTGTGCCTTGTCCTATCTTGAGAGAGGATTTTCCCCATGTGGTTTTGACTCTTTCCTCACTTTTTTGAACATAATAATTGTTAAAGGGTGACCATAGCCTTGTTGCTGGGCCCTATATGCATCCATATGCATCCATATTTTTTTGTCATACCATCATAAAGTCATACTTATAGGGGGGTGTAGGAATATATTAAACCCACTCACAACTTAGGATAAAATAATTAATCATTATTTGATTAATTATTCACCCACTAGCTTAATTAGTTGGCATCCACTTGCACCTTAAAGTCAATAAATGCCATCTATATCTTAGGAATGATTTATTTCTGATTCTGGGTTGATCCAGAATTAGTATAAAGGACTTTATAGCAGATTCTGCTTTTTCTGCTTTTTCCTGCTTTTCTATGGATAAGATAAAAGCTAGTCAACTAGGAAACTGGGAGCTTTTGTTTCCAACCCATCCTCCATTAGTTTTTCTCCATTTTCTAGGATTAGCATGTTATTTCCATCTCCTTGAAAACTCACTCATGGTTTTTCCAACTCGTGAGGTCCTTGATAGATTTAGCAAGTGCTTTATCCACCTATGGGGGTTTGCTATATTTTGGTAAGTCAGCCTTTTAAAGCTTTATGAGTTGTTTCCATACAATTTGAATTTCCAATGAGGGATGTACTATTTATGTACACTATTATTAATAATTATTCAATGGAAGTATACACACCAATATTCATCTCTTCATTCATGTGATTCAGTCTCTTTTCTTCTCTCTATTTTTCCTGTGTATGCTTGTGAGAATTCTTAGTAGAAAGATCTATTTCCTGTGCTTATTCTTAGCATCATTGCACATAGCATTGATCTATTATTTCTACAGAATGCACCATATCCTCCAACTTTTGTTTCTGCTTAGAGGCCTTAAGTCTGTGCCTTATTATTCAAATAAGGAATAACACAAGGGTAGATTGTCACCTTCAATAGAATTATTATCCTTTCCTATCTCAACCCTTTGACCTTGGTTTGCAGCTTGATTTCCTCCATTAGTATACCTTGGTTCTATAGCTGGATATTTGGGTATACCCTCCATGTATTCCTCCTCATACTCATCGTACACGGGTATACCAAAATCCTCATCCTTAATGGCTTCGGTGCTAAGCAGATTGCAACCTTTAGAAAACAAAATGGAAAAACCATCTGCTTCTATCTCCTACTGATCATTTTCCTATATAGTAGGAGAAAGCTTTAGCTGAACAGGGACTATCCCCTTTCGTTTATGTGGTCCAACAAATTTTAATGTATCTTTAATTTCACCACCACTTTCCTAACCTGACAATTTTTGGGACATATTAAGGATTTCTTCAACATCCAAACAATCAGTAAACATATGCTGCAAAGTGGTTTATTTTATTTCCAAAAGAAGTAATGTCAGTTCAAGAGGAAGGGTAGCTGCATAGTATATTTTATCAGTGTTTTCAATAGGTTGGACTTCCTTTGGCATTTTAGAATAAAAGCTTGCAAATCTTCTGTTAAAACTAGACATGGCTTCACCCTCTTGCCTCTTCAGGGAATAAAATTATGAAAGTATTTGGTCTAGTGGCCTTCTCCTACCCCAAAAATTCAAAAAGGTGCAAGAAAACTCTTCCCAGGTACTGATGGACATAGGTTGCAAGTGTTTGAACCATTATTTAGCATCTCCTTGCAAGGACTAGGAAAAATTCCTCATGCAAACATCATCATGTTCTATTTCAAAAAGGTCAAAGAAATGTTCAAAAGCTTGTAAATGTTTCTCAGCAGTGAGGTCTTTGGATTCTCCATCAAATTTGGGGAGGTACTTGTAATGCTTCGCAGGAAAATCATGGAGGATAGGAGGTAGGTGTAGTGGCTTATGTCGTCTTGGAATACTGAGAGAGACCAGGTTAGGTGAAATAGATATGTTACCAACCGTGGTTTCATGAGGTTCACAGGGGTGACCTTTAATGTCATGATTTTTGGGTAAAATATCTTGGTCAAAATAAAATGTACAAGACGATGCAATGCTTTTAGTTTGTAAAGAAGGATATACAAGAATACATTCATAGCTCTGTTCTGAGCGAAATGAACCATGGAAGGCTGTTTTGATAAATTTAGGAAAAGATAAGAACAAACTTACAAGGTAAGACAAGGAATATTGGAAGAAATAGAAACTTGAGAATCTTATCCTTTCACCATGCATTTTTAGGCTTCACAACGAGCTCAGTTTCCCAACAGAGTCTACCAGTTCTTTCTAAAAATTTGATTTCTGGGTCATACCACCAGCAGAGTCGCTGAAGTCTGAATCCTTTAAGATTGGATTCGCTAGGTGAAAAATGTACAACCTTCTTGATGTTTGATTTTTCTTCACCATCAACAACCAAATCTGAAATTATCACGTTCATACCCAGGAATGGTCTTCAATCTCATCCCCAGCAACGGCGCTAGTTTGTTAGCACCGAGATTGAAACCAAAGGTTGTGGGAAGCGCTCACTCCCGAGAAACAACAGAACCACTTTAGACCGTGCTTCTGGCCTAGAACAGTCAGAGAGGGATCTCTCATTTACTTACCAAGTTTTCTCACATGAGATATTCTATCGAGTACAGTCAAGACGTCAGATTAGTGAATGGGATAGGAATGTTATTATAAAGTGTAGGTGGGATGATCAAAGAGGGGGACCATTGGGAAATGGAGTCAACAGTATGGATATGGGACGTGTTGTAGGAGGTAAATAATCATATAAATTAGCATACAGAGGCAAGGTAACCATCCATCTTTCAATCAGGAGATATTTAGTAGGTGACTAGTGGATAAGAGGAAACAATCGATCACACGGAGCATCTACAGGATGAATTCTACATGACTTTAGAAGAAATTGTTTTAAAATGTTTGAAACAAAGGGACGAGAGCATACAAGATGAATTATGGCCCTTATACACTATTGTTCAAACATGAAAGCAAATAACAAATTGGAATGAAAAATAGGATAAACATTCACGTAAGGAAATTACATATTGAAAGAAAAGACGATGCAGGAATCTTTGCCATGGAAAATCATCATTCCTCTACAAATTTATTCATATCATGGAAAGCCAGAAAATTTTTACAATGGAGAGCCTCAGCCCTTGAAATTTTCCCAACCAACCTCTGTCTCCCTCTACCGGGAGTATATTTATACTATCTTAGACTTGAGACTAATCTCCGAAATAAAACCTAAAAAATGTTTTCAATCATAATCAGACACTGACAGTTTAGAGTGTGGTACTATCGCCACAATTTACAAATATTAACAAACATTATGGAGCAAGTGGGCATGCTCGGACTGGGTGCCAGCCCAATGTTTTCTGTTACTACTCCTGTAGACCTCGAGGACGATGCCTTGTGGCCACTTTCAAGCGAGTCACCCTTGATTGGGTTTTGGAATCTTTTGTCATTTTTTTGAGTCAGCATAGCACCCCTTTCTGCCTCTTCCCTTATGTCTCCTCCGTGCTCAAAGGCACCTTTCTGCATGGATGCAAACTGGTAGGAAAGTTGGTGTCCCCTCCTTGCTCAACCTTTGTTGGGCACCCTATATGCAAGTTAATTAAAGCTAACATACAGAGTGTTCAATATAAATTGTCAACCTAGGGAAGTGTTGAGGCCTGGAAAACTGCAGGTAACAATAGTTAAGGATTCTCCCCAATAAACGTTCCCAACTAGCCTGTTACAATTTGGTATGGGGAATCCGTCTGATTTACGGTCCGGCTACCGTAGGTCAAGTAACAAATTAAAATGTTTTACTGGTTACGGCCCAATCCATTGTGTATATTTTTAGTTTTTTGTGTTTAAGTGATGATGTGCAAGTGCCTATCTAAAAATACAAATTGATAAAGATAATGAGGAGTGTCACAATGTGATGCGCAGGCTCTTACATCTCGTCTCACCTCTCTCGCATCTAAATCACAAACATCCAGAAAATAACTATAACTAACTAACCTATACCTAGGGAGAAAAATTATCAGTTATCAATGAGTAATGTATTTTTATGCATGTATTAAGAAAAATTACAGATAGTTGTTCCTTATTTAAGAACACATGAACATTAATAGAAACATGAACAACAAGATAGCTTCTTGTTTATGACAACCTTCATTACTCACAGTGGAAATTTCACAGAATAAACTAGAATACATTCATCACATGAACAGAAATTCAATGAGTTAGAACGATCTCATAGTTAATGGAGATAAGCTGAAAATGAAATAGTTCACATTCAATTGATCCATAGCAAAGCATTTGAAACATTCTACCAAACTTTCTCTAGTAGAAACTTGTAATTCTTTATTGTAAAAGGAAATATTTCTTCTTACAATATACTCTCAAAAATTGCTTGGAAAAGAAGTCCCTCCTCTCTACATCTAAACTCTCCTTTATTTATACAAAAAAGCAAAACCTTTGGGCTGCCCCTTAATGAATTTTGGGCTTCCGCAACCTTTCAATTCCAAAATTTTGTCTTGTAGTATGTGCTCATGATTTATGCATTATATTACATTTTAATACAAAAATCTTTTAAAATACTTTATGAAGAGGGGCTTGCTTGGTCATTTATGAAATTTTTCTATGCCTGGGCCTCCGCTGCTATGCCTTCAAATCCGAAGGGTTCAAGAAAATGGATATTTATCTCATATTTGGATGCCTGGTTCCTTACCCCTTCTATTCTTGCAGGGCTGAGGTGCAGCTGATATTCCAGGAGGTGTATACATACAGCTGCATATGCCACTGTATTCTTTAAAACCTATTCATCTAGATCCTTTAACTATTGGATATCTTTCTCATCTTCTTGGTATCTATTCTGTAGATTCTGTATAAACAATTTATGCTCTGGTATTGCATCCAATATTTTCTCTGCCAAAATCTGGCATCTATTATATGTAGCAAGCACCCTCCTGTAGCATTCGGCACATGCTCCCTTTGTTTTCTTTACAGTTTTCTTGAATTCTTTTGCAACATTGAATGCAGAATCCAATAAATCATATTCCTGCTTTAAAATCTGCTGGTCTTTAACTGGTAGCTCCGTAGGAGATTCCTCATTTGTTTCTAACCAGACTATTCTTCCCGTCAGAATCTCCAGAATCTCTTGAGATCTGTCCAAAAAATAAGACGTAGTGTCCAAAATTTCTTCTAATATGCTATCTATTTGTAGGATCTTAAATCTTCCTTCTTCCATACACATTTGCAAATGGTGGATCTTCCTTCTCTGAGTTAGAACATGTTCTTTTAAAGGCTAGAATTCCATCTTTTGTTCTATAGCATCCTTCAGTGATGTTGTCAATGAAGTATCATGTTCTTCCAAGGTTGCCACCTATACTTGATATTGCTTTTCTCTTTCTTCTGTGGCGGCCTTCTCAGTTTCCATCTTAGCAATTATGCTTTGTAACTGGTCCTTTTCTACACTCAGAGTTTCATAGGACACCTGAATGTCATTTTTCTTAGTTTTCAATACTTGATGCTCTAGTTGTAGCCTTTGTAATTCTACTAAGCTATTCTGAGCATCCTTTTCTGTTCTCTCTATAGAGACTTCTAAAGACACCTTATTTTCCTGTAGAGTCTGGAGTTATGTCTTTGAAGTCCTCACTTCATTCTTCATATCCTCATATTTCCTTTTCAGTTTATGACCTTCATCGCTCTCCTTCTTCAATGTTTCTTTTAACTGTGCTGCGTTGTTTCTTGACTGTTCAAGATCTGTCATAAGCCTATCTACATTATCTTCAATAGCTTGGGTTAACGACACCCCAACTCTTGCTGTCAATATTGGATCTGCATCTGTTCCAAACACCAAAGTCTCATCAGTTATCATCTTTTCGGATTGTTCTCCAGTTTCAACATTTTCCTCGGTTCTTTTAACAATCCTATTCTTCTCCTTATCATAGAAAATAGTACTGAAGTTAGGTACTTCCTCCCCTTCTTTAGGCATGAAAGGGATCAGATTCATTCCAAAAAATGAATCTTTCCCTATTATGCTGCCAGAAGATGTAGCAAGCTCTTGGGGATTAGGATTTGATTGTTTGTGTCCTTGATATGTGTGATCCTATCCCCCCTATCTATCCATCTGTTCAGTAGTCTATTGGTCCTTTTGAGATCCTGTTAATCTCAGACCCTCACTTTCATCTTGTGTTTTCTTTATCTCTTCTTCTTCATTTTGCTTTCTCTCATCCTCTTCCTTCTTTGCTGCTTCCTCTGCATCTCTCTTTCTTTCTTCTTCTTCATTCTTCATCCAACTCTTTGCCTCCTATGCTAGCCTTCTGGCATCTTCTTCCCTCTTTTTGGCCTCTTCCTCTTTCACTGTCTTAGTCTTATGTGCAGTCTTTCCTTTTCCACCCATAGTAGTGATTTTTTGTTTAAATCTCTTCTTAAGGGTAGTCATGTTCTTTTCACTACTGAATGTTTCCTCGTCCTTGTCCTAGAAGTTGGTATACTCAAAATGAATGCTTTCCTCTTTGCAATGATCTAATACCTTATTTTGGGAGTCATTCCCGTGAAAGTTCATTTCACCAAAACAGAAGTGCTCCAGCTCCTGCACAAATTCTGCAGTCTATTTTACCTTTGAAAACTTATAACTCCCTAGCCAGAAAGGTATGGCAGGATATGCTTCCTTTTTATGCTTGAACAAGAAACTTCCCACACCATCAATATATACCTGCTTAACTGCCTCTTTATGTAGCACATAATCAATGGCATATTTAGGGAGTAGAGAAGGTGCCCTAGAGCCACCATACATTCTGATATACATTCCTTCCTCAGTTAAATAATAGTCTCCATATTCCTCAATGATTTTGAATGCCTCTTTGGACATGTAGTTGCATTCTGTCAGGAAAATTAGACTGTACAAAGGCACGACAAAGTGTTCACATATTTCTCTATAGTATATATAGTATTTGTGTGCCCAAAATCATTTATATGTAGTGTATACCAGGGTCATGTCCCTATCCCAATTACACCTCAAGGCTGGAAAAGACTGGGTACATAGTATACAGTCAAATAGGATAGACCTCATGTAGAACTCTGATTTCTTTTGTGACACCCGTCCCAAAGCTGAAGATATGCATGTTCAGAGGATATTGGACACTATCTTTTCCCAAATGAATATGGTTCCTTGAGTGGCCACATAGATTATAATTGGTATCCATCCTAATTTGAAGCTTTTTCCGTGAGCTCTCCCAAAAAGCCTATTCAGCATCATTGTAATAAATCTATAGGGAGTCAGGAGAATAGATGTATCATATTCTCCTAAAGGCCTGGTTTGAAAGTTCTTCCCTGGTATCATCATTCTTTTAACTGTTTCTACCAGGTCCATATCTGTGTCTTTCAACTAGCTTTATGTTAAGTAAATCTGAGTAGGAGGTAGATGATATGCCATGGATACATAAGTAGAGCTTTATGCAGCGTACCCTTGTTTAGTATTATTTTTAAGGGTCATCGTAGTTACATCTGCCCTAGGCATAATCCAACCAATCACCTCTGAAAACGGGAACAACTCAGGTCTTGTGGTTACTTTCATAAGAGTTGATTTCTTGATGTTTGCATAAATAGTCAGCTCTTTGAATCCTACATCAGGCACATTCTGATTTGCAATCATCCTGTTAATTTCCCCCCATTTATAATCCAGTTTGACCCTGGTGGTAGACTTGGTATCTTCATATATGTATTCAACCCTAGTGATGATATCAACCTCTAGTTCTCCTTCAAGAACTAGAGCCTTCTTCTTTTGTCTTTTAGACATATCTCCTTTGTAGCAATCACCATGTCATAAACATAGCATGTTCTTAGACCATTTAGATTTTACCAAGTGAAACAATAATAACAAAAAATTGTATCAATCTATTTACCTCTTCCATATGCATTCTGAAAAATGAACTATACACAATATTAATGCATGAAAAGAAAAAATGACAAGGCGAAAGAAAATCCTACAAGTTGTGTCTTAAAATCCTCTAAGTCCACTGTCTGTAACTAAAATTACATCCTTGGTAGAACAGATGTTATAGAGATAAATTCCTATGGCTTGGGTACCACAACAGACAGCTTGACTCTAGAAATCAATCCTTTCCAATATGCAATAGAAATTAAAACATCTAACACTAAAGGACCAGACCTCGTACCTTATTTCGGACGGTTGAAGTAGATCCCCATTGAGCTTTCCAACTTTAGCTTGAATTGATAGATTACTTCCTCAACAACAAGTAAAAAATACAAGCATACTATATATTGGTGTTAGATCTATTCTAACATATATAATCAACAATGTATAAGCATTTGAAATCATCCAATGGATACAATATTCATCCAAACACACATTATTGGACAAGAAAAGATATTTCTATTATTATAAAATCATAGATTATAATGGATACAACCTCTGTTGGCACGTCTGCAAATCGAATAAACTGAATCCCCCACTTGGGCCTCCACCACTTCAATCCTCCATCTCTCGATAGCAAGCTCACAAAAAAAAGACAAGCTTGGGAAGAACACAAAAGTGCTTCAAGGGACAAAGGGATGCAGACTCAAGCATAAGTTCCGGTGACAATGGACTATAGTTTCTTTGCTCTCAATTCTCTCTCATGCCTTCAATGTACCAAATTGTTCCTTATATAGATTTTCAAAGGGGTAATGAAAGGTCAAATCCGAGTGATCTCAAGGCATATGGAAGGCCAGGAGTCAAGTGAGTCGGATCCATGTCAAGGAAAACTCCAAAAGGATTTGGATTTTGTACACATCCCGATGTATGCAGTTTTAGGGGTCAAACCCATGTATATACGCAATTAGAGGTTTAAAAGTCACGTGTATCATTTTTCACATGTTTTTAGGGATGGTCAGGGAAACATCAAAGGACAAAAAATGGTCCACGGGGTCTAAGGAGTCTGTAAAGGGATAGGGGAAAGGCCATACAAGTGTGATTCACCTAGAGTGGTAAAATCAGCTATAGCAGATGCCCCCTAATGTGTGAGGTCAGAGGGGTCATATGATGGCCGAAATACATTATAAGTCTATCCCAGAAGTGGAGTGATGAAGAATCCCAAATGGAAGACCAGCCACCCAACCAACAAAGTACACTGATACAACTCTGCACATAACTGCAAATACATATAGCAGTCCCGGATACATAAGAGTACAATGGCCATGAATAGGCATGATACAATACATCACATAAGTGGTCATCACCACGTACAATATACATAGATCAGAATCTCCATGATGAAGATATACAAAGGACCATGATCTCCACAATAGCTGGAGATATAAAATGGATCAAGATCTCCATAATAGCTGGAAATGTTTGACATATACTGGAATAAAGTCACGGGAGCTGAAATCTCATGAAAACTGGCACGATCAAGTAGGTAGCATATAAGAGATGCCACCAATATGGAAGGTATTCTACACAATCCACTACGAGTACATGTCCTACTATGCGAATACAAGTGTCGACGTCGAACATAGTAGTCCATTGTCTGATTACCGATCATTAATGTATACCGCTAACAGACGTGAGATCACCCACTGATAATGAAAATGGGAATCAAGGTACTAGAGTGAAAACTAACGAGTGTGAATAAATGTGTTGAGGTCGAACACTTGAGAGGATCCATCGATAAAGGGACATTGATGTATTTCCAAAGACTGTCGATGGCGAGAGAACCTACCACTGATGACTGCAAGTCTCAAGGCACTCAAAATAAATCTAGATTCCAATCCCAGAATAAATTATCTGAATTCGATGGGATGAAAGCTGTTGGAAGGAGGGAATTAAGGCATCCCCCATCATCCAACACGAGGCACTCGGTAAAGCTATATGATGTGGAAGGACTTGATCATAAAGTGCACAAACTAGTAACTATACTAGGAATGGTCGACATGCAAAGTCAAGATAACTGAGGAATGGACGAATCAGGTTTCAAATTCCTTCGAACAAGAGCATAATGGTGAATGGTGACTTAATAAAGGCAGCAAAGACTCGATATACAAACTAGGACATCTCTGCAACACAGGACGCATCGACAAAGGCTCCATAGGGACTAGAAGCTTAACCAATCGGTGGAGATAAACTCAGATAAACGAGTACAGCTCCTAAAGTCAAACTATAAACCCAACTAATGGATGTGATATACAGTGCTCTATTCGAAGGCGACATGACTCGACAACTGCCAAAGATAACATCTTTCCTTGTCCAGCTTTTTGGTTTGTTTAGTTTTTTTTGGACTTTTTCAATTATTTAAAAAGCTTGAAAAAGAATAAAATGGCTTTATAGTTACAGACTAGGAGGAGATGAGTGTCATAGGGGAATAAAAACTAGTTCCAAGCAGTGGAACATACCTATTCTCAATGAAAGGACACATGTGTAGGATATCGACACTTGGGGGAAAATCCCCTCCCGGTAAAAAGGGAATCAAGCTGCAAAGGATATATAAAATGGCTCTGCATGGCTAGACATGAGACCAGCTCGGGCTATATGGCTGAAATGCAATGTCAGGGAATCCGGCATAAAGCTCAATAAGGTAGGCAAAGCTCATGATAATGCAATTACAACTTGACATATAGGAGTCCTGAGGGACATAAGCCAGCAAAAAGATCAAGAGGAGTATGAGTCTCTTGCCAAATGTCATGGCAATACTATACAATGGACTCCCACACCCTAAAAGATAAAATGTTAGCATGGGCACCAAATGCAAATAAGGTGCTAACTAGGATACCCATGTAAGGTCAAGCTCTACCACTCATATCATGCCACTTCTAAAATAGCAAGAAGGTTCTGTGACATAATAGAGTGGGTTCGTACCTAAGGCTATGATGAAATGGTCATAAGGTCATGAAAAATGCTAATAGTGATGAAACCTAACCTATATGCTACTTTAGACATGATACCTAAAATCGGCACGAACGGATCAATCCAATGGCTGAAACGACACTCGAAAAGGTCTCCTACATCATAAATTATGTCAAAAATGGTCTAAAATGATTATAAATAGTCCAAACTATAGGAAAGGGGGTAAAAATTTTCAAAAATTTGAAAAGTTTCTATAAATAGTAAATATTTTAAAACATTATAAAATATTTGAAATTTTTACCCAATTGAGCTCAGATTTTCAACAACGAATTCCAGGAGATCCAGCCGGCGGAATCCACTACCGTTTCTTCCAGGTACTTACCCATGCTCTTCTCTTCCATTTCAATGCAATTTTTATCAAATTCCATGGTCATTTGAGTTTTCTCGTCCAAACTAAAAAAGGCACTGTGGCCCACGCAGAAATCAAGGGTTTTTCCGCGTATAGAGATGGATATACGCAGAAAATGCCCCCAAACCCACAGTCGCGTATGGAGCCGCGTATAAGGTTTTTTGAGTAATCTAATGAGCAAACTTGCAATTTTTTGTGCAGGATGGTCCTAGAGTGGAGAGAGCGTGAACATGGTGATGTAGAGGAAGCAGTAAGGGCCGATCTAATGGCTCAACAAGCGCTACATGCATGTGGACTCTACAAGTTTTGGTGTCTTGGTGGCTTGAGGGCCAAACCAAGACTATTGCATATGCTGGTGGATTATTGGGATCCAAACTCTGAGTCCTTCGAGATAGATGGGATGTGCCTCGCCATAGAGGTGGAGGACATATACTTTATTACTGGACTTTCCCGATGGGGGGAAGTAGTGAACCTTCGTTCTCATGGTGGGCCCGGAGGTGGCCTAACTATCGATGAGTACATTGCAGTGTACTACTATCCAGACACAAAGAAGGTGGGGAGTCAGGTCCCAACCAACTCTATACAGGTGCTGGGCCTAAAGGCCATTCTACTGACATTGGGCAGGATAGCAGGATTGGCTTCACTCCACTAGGCCCCGCGGCCTTTGATGTTCTATGCAGTGGAGTGCATGCGACCCATGGTCTATGACTGGAGCACTACACTATTGAGCAACATGAAACATCATCTCAATGAGTGTAAGGGTAGGCAGAGTGTAGAAACTAGGGTTTATTAGCATATTGAGCACATTTTTCTTCGAGCATGTTCCAGGATTGAGCCCCAGAGTTGACATTCCTCTTCACGGGGTTCGAGATCCGGCCCAACGGCATTGGGCAGATGCTATGCGCAGACTGGGGGGAGGTAGGGTGGCCAACCCCTATCCAACTGATTTCTTTCCGTGGTGGCGACGACAGATAGTTTCCATCGATGACTACCCCTATGCAGGGATAGATTTTCGGGGGGACCCGGACATGCCGCTACCACTAGGATCGGCATATGGTGACATAGGTAACAAATCTCGACCCTCTCTTTTTTTTAAAAATTTTTGAGTTATTTAATTTTTTTGTGTTTTCTAATTATATGAAATCAAAAGACATATTTTTGGGTGACAATATATAGTGACATCTACCATTTTCATATAGATGTGTGACCATGGCGGCCTGAAGACTTCCCTCGTCATAGACGGAGGGGAAGAGGAGATGATATCATGGGTGTGGATGTGGAGCAGACGCTCCAGAGCATTCATACCAACTTTGTTAGGCTGACACATAGAGTTCCCATGGTGCAAGTCGAGGACTTGCCTGAGGCTATGCAACGCCAGGTGGTGGGTGTACCATGAGCATGGGTGTGATTATTCTGATGGCTAGCTAGAGCTGTAGTGACCTTCCATGATCACAACCCCCCTCCTCCTCCAATCATCCTTCAAATGAGGATGAATTGAAATGGATTGACATGGGCTACAACCAAGGTCTAGCGAAGGAGAATATAATGTCTCAACCGTTGAACCGCATGTACGGTAGCTAAGGCAAGCTTCTCAACATGAGAGTAATGAATCTCTATGTCAATAAGGTTCTGGTTCAGATAGTATATGACATTCTCTTCGAGCTCCTCATCCTCTTGAACCAAAACGATCCCAATCGTCTCCATGGACACGACCACATAAAGTAGAAAATCACAGTTATAGTCTAGGGGACTAATCATCGGGGCCAATGCTAGGGCTCACTTGAGCACATCAAAGGACTCCTGGGCTCGCTCATCCCAACAAAAGGTGGTGTCCTTCTTCAAAAGACGCATGAAGCATCTAGTCAGATTGGCAAAATTGACAACAAATCTCTGTAAGAAGTTTGCCATGCCTTGCAAACATTGAAGATGACGAATATTTTTCGGGGGAGACAACTGAAGTATTGCCTCAACCTTCAAAGGTTCAAATATTATACCCTCTTTAGAAACGATGAATCCTAACAAGCGACCTGACTTCATGCAAAAGATGCACTTATGAGGATTTAGCCTAACCAAATAATGGCGGCATCTTTCGAATACCAATCTCAAGTGATAGGAATGACGCATTCTCATATGAGAATGAGCAGCAAGGTCATCCAAAAATAATTCCATAATAGACTTGAGATCATGGAAGATCAAGGTCATTTCCCGCTGAAAAGTGGCTCCGGCATTTTTCAGGACGAAAGGCATTTTCTGATATGCATTAGAGGAAATTTCAACTCAAAATGGGCCTCCTAAAAAAAATTAATAAAATAATAGTTAAAATAATAAAATAACATTTATTAATTTTGAAGAAACGAAAAAACTACTTTTTTGTTTGTATTTTTGACATATATCCCCGTGATTTTACTCAAATTTCGATCAAGAGAGCTCATCCGATGAGTACCCACTCGGCATACTTTTGATGGACCCCGCTACCCCAAAAACAAGAAATACCTGAAAAAATGTGATGATGACATCATCATCACATTTTTTTTCCAGGTATTCCTTGTTTTTGGGGTAGAGGGGTCCGTCAAAAGTATGCAAAGTGGGTACTCGTTGGATGCAAAATTAAATTCTGCATCCAATGAGCTCTCCCGATCGAAATTTGAGTAAAAACACGGGGAGATATGTCGAAAATACAAACAAAAAAGTAGTTTTTTTTTATGATACCTATCCCCAAATTTATATTAAAAAAGTGTTTAAGACCTATAGGTATTTCAAATTTAAAGCAATTTCATTGGCTAACACATGATGACATGGAATTTGAATTAAAGTTAAAAGGCCCTTTTTGAGTTGAAATTTCCTCTAATGCAAAAGTTCCCCAAGGACAAATAAATGCTATCTTATGTTGGTCCTCGGGTTTAATTTGTATCTGATTATATCCAGAAAAGCCATCCATAAAGGAAAAAACCTTGCTACCTGCACACTCATCCAAAATCTGATCAATAAATGGCGTGGGGAAATTGTCCTTAGGACAGGCACGATTCAAATCACGGAAATCAGTACATATGCAGATCACTCCTTGCTTCTTATCCACTGGAATGGGGTTTGAAACCCACTCCGTCAAGGGAATGGGATAGATAAAATTGGCTTTCAATAGTTTTTCTATCTCTGCCTTAATGGTGGGTGCTTTCCTAGGATTCAGAGCACGTAAACGTTGTCAAACAGGCTTAGCGTTGGGATAAGTCTTAATCTCGTGTTCAACAATCTGAGGGTCGATTCTGGGCATTTCGTCATAAGAACAAGCAAAGATATCATGGAACTCTTTGAATAGCTCGGTGTATTCTAGAATCTCAGCATGGGAACATTCTGCCCCAATATAGACATTCTCTATCCTGCCAGGATCGCGAGAGATATTGATAGGAATCGCTGAATATATGTAGGCCATGTTTCCATCAGCCATCGGACCAGGAGAGCTTAATGGAACCATAGGACTACCAATTCTCTCACTAAGAACCACCCTAAAGTCCTCACGCTCCAAGTGGTCAAGCTCAGGAAGAAAATAAAATCTATAATGTAGTTCCTCCCATGGTGGCTCAACTCCCAACATTGGCTCAATAATTGCTTCATCTGAAGGGAAAATAGTATCAAGGCAGTCGTGTGCGTGAGAAGACTGTACTGCCCATGCTAGCAGCACATAAGGGTCCTCCTCCTCTGTCCATGAAGGGGAAGGACTAGCCTCTGCAACAGACTCAAGATTGGCTTGATAAGCTATCATAGTTGCAGGCAACTGCACATTTGTTACGATGGGATCACTAGGAGTACTCTGTGTAGGAAGAACCCAAGGGTCTTCCATGTGACTTGTGCGAAAAGATACCGATGTCACAGATGTCGAAGTCTCACCAGAACTAGACCCTATCAGAAGGATCGGTACAAGACAACTAAAGCTTCCCATAAGGGATGGATACATTCCTACACCCACACTCCCAGTTGTCGGCTGAGAGTGTTCAACAATCGGGATTGAAGCTCCCAAAGATGCGGTAACAGATAGATTCTTGAATGTTCTTTGATCAATCGTGACTATCTTCCCGTTAAATGGAAAGCATACAACGCGAAATAGGGAAGAATAAATGGCTTGCATACTGTACATCCAATTTATACCCATCAAGAGATTGTAGTCAAGGGGCGCATCAACCACCTCGACCTCTATCGCAACGCTCTTCCCTCCCAAACGGACCTTAAGGGAAGGAAGGATCCTGTGCGGCCTGAACAATCTCCCATCAAATGCAGTTAACATGGTCACTGATTTAAATAGCTCAAGGGAACCTAAACCCTTCCAACACAATAAAGACATCATAGAAGTGGTAGCGCCTTCGTCAATCACAGTGTGCTTGACGGTCATGTTAAGACATTCTACGTGAATCAAAAGAGACACATAGTAAGGCAAGCGAGGCTGAACTCCCGCGGCTTCAAATTTAATTACGGAGGAAGAATCATCATCATTCACACCAAGGTGTTAGAATAATCAACCCATAGTTAGCTATCTTAGACATTAATTAATCCATTTTTGTCTTGTTTGCCTAGTTTCCATGTTCCACCTTATGCAAGTTGTCATCTACACATCCATAGTGGTCAAACTTGCTAATTTTGACTCATGGAGTGCTTGAAAAACCTCCTGGAATCAAATCTGTTTTATTCCTGGCCTCCTAAGCGCCCTTCTGCTTTTTCTGCTTTATTGCCTGCTTTTTCAGTGCTTTAAGGCAATTGGGAAAGTTTGAATAGGTGAGGTTAACTAGTTTTTTGTCCTCCACATCCTCCACTCTTTTCTCCTATGAAAAGCATGTATGAGTTGTCCTTCCATTACCTTTTAGCTTTCCTAAGTGCTTTTGCCAATTCGTGAGCTTCTTGACAGTTTTGGAAACTGCTTTATGCACATATGGGGGATTTGCTTAATTTTAGTAAGCCTGCTTTTGACTAGATTCGAATTGCCTCCTGATGCATTCGAATCCCTTATGTAATTATTTATTATGGCAGCCTATGATATTACAAGGTTGGCTATTGTACACTGATTCAGTATAGTTTAGTGTTCAGCTCCATATTCAGTCTCTTTTGTGAGTGATTTTGCATGTACAATTGATAATTTTTGTGAGTGTAATTGTTCTATCATTGGGTTCAATTTCCACATGGTATCATAGCCTTTTTAGATCAATTTCTCTCCTTCCAATTTGTTTTGCAGGATCGACATCAGTGACTGGGAGCCTTCTACTGACAGTCGGGACAATTTCTGAGCTATGGATCATTCTCAGAAGATCATCTTGACTCCCTTCAACTTCTTTGAATGGAAAGCAGAGATGGAGATACTGTTGAGAGTGAAAGGCCTCTACAGAGTGACTATGGCAACAGAATAAGAGCCCAATGCAGCTGCAGAGAAGATAAAATGGCACAACAAGAGGGATGATGCCTATGGTCTCTTGTGTCTGAGTATTTCCAGAGACCTCCTTTTCCATCTTGATGGATTGACATCACCGAATGAAGTATGGGAGAAGCTTACTGATATTTTTGGAAAGACAGATGAGATAAGGGGACATCAAATCAAAAATGAACTGATCTCCCTGAGTCCAAATAGCTTTGAATCCCTGCAACTCTATTTCTCCA
This sequence comes from Pseudotsuga menziesii, assembly GCA_001517045.1. Classification (NCBI taxonomy): domain Eukaryota; kingdom Viridiplantae; phylum Streptophyta; class Pinopsida; order Pinales; family Pinaceae; genus Pseudotsuga; species Pseudotsuga menziesii. The sequence goes on along the minus strand of LPNX010448723.1, from coordinate 117,224 downwards.
AGTTCAAAGCACTTGTTTTGCAGCTAAAACAATGTGGCATCGAAAAGAAGGATGATCAGCTGATCTTGGCCATACTCTTGAATATTGGCCCTGACTATTCAGTGTTTGTTTCGACCTTATATGCCACAAAGTTAACAGCTCAAACCTAGAAGATGCCTAGCCTTGAAGATTTCATGGAATCTCTCACACAAGAACAAGATAAGTTGGTGATGATGGGCACCATCAAACCTTCCAAAGACCAAGCTCTGGTTGCTGGAGATTCAAGGGTGGATTCAAAAAGCAAAAAGAAAGCTAAAAAGCCACCTGAGAAAAAGAGAGACAAGAACAAGTCTCCGAAGGAGCCACAAGGTTCCAAGAAGAACTACCAGAAGAAGAAGAATAAAGGAGAAATGAGCAAGTACACATACTGCAGTAAGGGCAATCATTCTAAGAGCTCCTACATGAAGAAGCAAATAGACATGCTGACCCAACTCCTGGAGAAGAATGGCATCTCCCTTCTAGACAACTCAAAGAAGAGGGAATGAGGATCAAGTTCAGATGACAGAGAGAGAGTTCATGCATTGGTTGCTGGCACATCAATCTCACCTAGTTTCATCATTGATTCTGGAGCTTCAAGACACATGGTTTCGACCAAGGAGGCATTCACCTCACTTGACATGTCAAAAGGTCCACCAATAGTACTGGGAGATGACTCTCTCACTAAAAGTTTGGGCAAAGGGAGGATTGATCTCGATCATGGTCAGTTCAGCAATGTGTTGTATGTTCCTGGTCTTGCCTCCAACCTCTTATCAGTGTATCAGATGACCCACACTGGGTCTCCAAAGAAGGTCATATTCTCCCCTAATGAAGTTGAGATCACAAAGATCTCAAGCGGTAAAGTCATTGCAAAAGGAGTTGCAAATCATACTTCGAAGGTATACATGTTCTCACACTTCCTACCCTCTGCTCTTCCGATTCATGATAATGAGTCAAGAAATATTTGGCATGGAAGATTTGGCCACCTAAATTACAAGTATCTTTCTGATCTTAGTGAAAAAGAGATGGTCATAGGGTTCCCAAAGATAAAATTTTCCAAAGGAGTCTACCAAGGTTGCATCCTAGGAAAACACCCAGAGCATAAATTTGAGAGAGCTAGTCATGAGAGAACATCTGCAACCCTTGAGTTGATCCAAAGTGATTTTGCTGGCCCATTCCCTCATATGTCCATGATTCAGCCCAAATATGCATTGACTTTCATAGATGACTTTTCCAGGTATTTATGGGTTTACTTCCTGAAACACAAGTCTGAAGTTTTTGGCCTCTTCAAAGTCTTTAAGGCTTTGGCTGAAAACCAGTCTGGGAAGAAAATCAAGGTCCTCAGATATGAAAATGGTGGTGAGTATGTCAAGTCTGAGTTTATTCAATATTTTGTAGATGCAGGTATTCAGATGCAGCATTCTATCCCTTACACACCACAGCAGAATGGTGTTGCAGAGAGGAAGAATAGATCACTGAAGGAGATGGCAACATGCATGATGGAGGCAAAAAATTTGCCACCAAAGTACTGGGCCAAAGCTATAAATTGTGCAGCCTATATATAGAATAGCTTGCCTCATAAACAGCTTGATGATATGACTCCTTTCGAAGCATGGAGTGGGCACAAGCCAGATGTGACCCATTTCAGGATTTTTGGCTCAAAGGCTTGGGCTAGAATTCCAACATAAAAGAGGAAGGCTTTGCAGCCCCAAAGCCAAGAGTGTCTATTTTTTGGGTACTCTGAAGATTCAAAAGGGTACAAGCTAATCAATTTGAGCACAAACAAATCCTTCATTGAAAGGTGTCTTCATGAGTTTCAAGAAGAACCCCTAGCAGCAGTGGAAGTTGGACAAGCCTCTTCACCACCAGATCCTCTGAAAGTAAGTGGAGAGATTGTTGAACATGCTGATTCTAATATGTCTGATAGTGATGAATTTATTGCAGATCATAACAGCCCTACAAGGCCAAAATGGGCAGCCAAGACCATTCATGCAGCAGGAGAGCTAGCTGGGAATCCTAATGACCCTGGGAGGACTAGATCTCAATTTGAGTGTGCTCTGTGCATGAAGGATCCTATGTTTGCTGATAAATGCTATCTGATGGTAGAATAATATCCTCGGACATATGAAGATGCAGCAGGATATCCAATATGGCAAGCAGCCATGAAGGAAGATTTCATCTCACTCCAGAAGAGCAACACTTGGGAGCTGGTTGATCTTCCCCCAGGGAGGACGCTAGTTCAGTGTAAGTGGGTGTAAAAGAACAAATTTGCTTCTGATGGTTCACCTTTGAAGTACAAGGCTAGATTGGTATCCAAGGGCTACTCACAGGTTCATGGCATAGATTACAATGAGACCTTTTCACCAGTGGCAAAGATGGACTCCATCAGGCTAGACTTAGTTATTGCAGCTTCAAAGCAATGGGAGGTACATCACATGGATGTAAAGTGTGCCTTCCTAAATGGAGATCTCAATGAAGAGATATACATGCAGCAGCCTCAAGGATTTGCTACTAACCCATCTCTTGTGTGTAGGATAAGGAAGTCATTGTATGGGCTAAAGCAAGCCCCCACGGCTTGGTATGCCAAGATTGATAGCTTCTTGCTATCACTGAATTTTGTTCGGTGCAAATTAGATCCAAATGTCTATTTGAAGTTAATTAATGGTTCATTAATGATCATTGTGTTATATGTTGATGACCTCCTCATTACAGGAAGCTCAAAGGATGAGATTGCTTCCTTGAAGGGTGCAATGAACCAAGCCTTCTCCATGACAGATTTGGGGCTCTTAAGCCAATTCTTGGGGCTTGAGATTGCTCAAACCAAAGCTGGAATCAAGGTGCACCAGTCCAAGTATGCCTTGGATTTGCTAAACAAATTGAGAATGAAGGAATGCAAGCCAAGCAAGACTCCTTTCCTTTCAGGAGTGAAGCTTGAAGAAGCTGATTCTTCAGCTATGGTAAACAATACACTGTATAGGCAATTGATTGGATGTTTGTTGTATCTTACACATACTAGACATGATATTTCTTATGCAGTAAGTGTGGCTTCTAGATACATGGATCAGCCTCATGAGATCCATTGGAAAGCAACCAAAAGGATCCTTAAGTTTGTTCAGGGAACAAGGACACATGGGATCTTCTATAAAGCTAAATCTGATCTTGATTTGATTGGGTTTATTGACAGTGATTGGGCAGGTTATAGCACAGATAGAAAGTCCACATCAGGATATGTGTTCATGCTTGCAGAAGGGCCAATCCTCTGGTCAAGCAAGAAACAGAGTGCCATTGCACTCTCATCTACAGAAGCAGAGTATAGAGGAGTTGTAAATGCAGCAACTCAATGTTTATGGTTACAGGGGTTACTTGGAGAGTGTGGCTTCGAATCAGAATACTCAAGTACTATCTACTATGATAACCAAAGTACCATTCAAATCTGCAATGATCCAGTTCAGAAGCAGAGAACCAAACACATTGAGATCCATATGCACTACATCAGAGAGCTTGTGCATGATGGCACCATTCACCTACTCTTCTGTTCATCTTCAGAACAAGTAGCTGATATCTTCACCAAAGCATTTTGTGAGAAGACCTTCAACAATATCAAATAACTGCTGGGGATTGCTGATCATGCTGTGAAGCATGAGTGAAGACAAGATTTCCAAATTTTGTTTTACAGTCCATGTTTAAGGGAGGATTTTCCCACTGGGTTTTTGTCTTTTTCCTTGGTTAAATGGACATGCAGTATGTAAAGGGTGACTAAGCTTTGTTGCTAGGCCCTATAATTTTCTGATATATTACTCATATGTCAGGCTTAAGGGGGGGTGTTAGAATAATCAACCCATAGTTAGCTATCTTACACATTAATTAATCCATTTTTGTCTTATTTGCCTAGTTTCCATGTTCCACCTTATGCAAGTTGTCATATACACATCCATAGTGGTCAAACATGCTAATTTTGACTCATGGAGCACTTGGGAAACCTCCTGGAATCAAATCTACTTTATTCCTGGCCTCCTAAGTGCCCTTCTATTTTTTTTGCTTTATTTCCTGCTTTTTCAGTGCTTTAAGGCAATTGGGAAAGTTTGACTAGGTGAGGTTAACTAGTTTTTTGTCCTCCACATCCTCCACTCTTTTCTCCTATGAAAAGAATGTATGATTTGTCCTTCCATTACCTTTTAGCTTGCCTAAGTGCTTTTTCCAATTCGTGAGCTTCTTGACACTTTTGGAAACTGCTTTATGCACCTATGGGGGATTTGCTTAATTTTAGTAAGCCTGCTTTTGACTAGATTCAAATTTCCTCCTCATGCATTCAAATCCCTTATGTAATTATTTATTGTGGCAGCCTATGATGTTACAGGGTTGGATATTGTACACTGATTCAATACAGTTTAGTGTTCAGCTCCATATTCAGTCTCTTTTGTGAGTGATTTTGCATGTACAATTGATAATTGTTGTGAGTGTAATTGTTCTATCACTGGTTTTAATTTCCACACAAGGGAAGAAAGCAAAGCCTTCCTTTGTGAAGGACAAATCTGAATAACTTCCAATGCAGACATCGCACGAGGAGTGTGGCCTAAATCCTCGACAACTGAATAGCTCTGGGCAGCTCGGGCATTAGGATTGTGCCCTGAACGCTTAAGGACTCCCTTAGGAATGTGAGGTGCAGCTTTAGGTTTATCCATAGGTTTCTCAATACAAAAAGGAGACCCTGGTGGATCAATTTCCTTTCCTGCGCTAGGTTCTAACGAACCATAGTCCTTCGCACGGGTCACAACTTTCATAGCACGTACCATGTTAATGCAACCATGACCACTACCCTCTGGTGGATATTTATCACCACCAGAATGATCATGGGTCCTGGAGTTCATATTTTGATTGTGAGGCAAAGGGTTAGTTAGCAGAGCTGGGCCCTATGCCAAGAATCTTGAGGCTTCATCAATACGAGGGCACAAGTAAGTGAGGTGATCATCCTTACAAAACTTGCAAGGGAATTTAACCTTACGTTTAGCTTGCTTGTCCCCCCAGCATCACACGCATTCTTGCCATTATTATTAGCATTATCATTCCTATTCCCACCCTTACGCTTATTCTTACACTTGTTTTTATTTCATCTGGGCTGCTGGTTACCCTTCTAGTTCGACGATTGTACAGAAAGCACACTCGCCATTTGGGTGGGTTGGGACGAAGCCGTAGCTTGTCCCAAAGCAGATTGGTTGATTGAAAATTGAATAACTTGTTTCGCAACCAAATCCACAGGTTTAGCACTCACACAACTTACAATTCCATCAGCATGTGGTTCAGGTTTAACTTTGGGGTCGAAACTAGAATGCAGAGCGTTGGGAATAATCTCATATAACAAACCGGACTGAGCATAAATCAAGTCTAGTTCTCGTGCCCTAAAAATTGCTTGTTCCTCATTCTGCACTCTGGATGTATAAACATCCTTCGCTATATACGACAATAACAACTTAAGGAACCATTCGAGGAGGAATTCTGGCAGTATAAAGGCTTTAATTAACCTCTTCCGTCTACGCCACTCTTGGATATGATCCAAGATATGTGTGGCTTTATCCTGCCGAAATGTCAACAAGAGTTATGTACCAACGTTATAACACACTAGTAGCTGGAAGTGGTTAAGAAAAGTCATCGCTAGATCATCGAACAAAGCGAATGTCCCCCTAGGTAGCTCTATATACCATTTCATGGCAGGCCCTATAAGGGTGCGTTGAAATAGTCTCAAACGGATTGAGTCCTGATGTAAGGAATTTGAAGAGCACCATAGGTGAAAGGTAGTAATGTGTTCACTCAGATCCTCTCCCGGTTTTCCCTTGAACTTGGGTATGTCTGAGGGAATCTTAGTAGGGACAACCGGCCAAGCCGGGTCATGAGCTAAAGGATCGTTCGTCAATCTTGACAAGTCAGGAAGATTCATCATTGCAAGGAAAGGGAGCCTAGGATGGTGAGGTTGATGGACCACTCCCTGATAGTTCGGATTCACATAGGTTTGATTACCACCATGGCCTTGGCCATAGTGCCCTCCTCCTGTTTGACTTGTATAGGGTGGCATGGAAGCACCATAATGTGGTGGACCTTGACTAGTCAGTGCTACAAAGCCGTTATTTGGAGAGTAAGCAGGTTGTTGATACCCGCCCCCATAAGGTGAAGAACCTTGTCCATATTGCATCCCATAATAGGGTCCATAAGTCATTGCATGCGATGTCCCATGAGACACTCCGTAGGTAGGAACATACGTTCCGGAAGTAGGAATGTACATTCTGGAAGTAGGGATGTGACCTCTAGAAGTATGAGCATGACCTCCCAAAACAACGGGTGGTGCATGGAGCTAAGACACTACCGGTCTAGTAACCGCAGTACGGACATGACTCGTAGCAACGTTTCAGCCCGTAGGGCCATGTGAATGAGGTGGAGGGTGAACATTCGAAGAACTAGGGACAGAGGATGAAGGGATCTGTGTAATCAAATGAGTACTATTCCCTATAGTCACTCGTCTCGAATCTGGTATCCTAATAGGATCACTAACCCTAGACCTAGGAGGAATATGTGATGTAGCTTCCACCACCAGGATGGAAGGTGCATTGTGACTAGTGCTCCCAAACCTTTCTGCATGGTAAGGAATGAGAGTGCCCCCAGGCATAGTGTTAGGTTCGAACTCAGACTCGACATGAAATGTGAAATCATGTGTGGGAAAACCAGACATACAATAACTACCATAACTAGTGCTCACGAGTTCAAAATGAGTCTCGGCATCCTCCGGCATTCCATACCGGTAATGCATCAATGGGGAACCAACCCTAGAGTGAGGAGGTCTATCATGAAAGGTTCCTATCTCAAAAATCACAGAACCTAACTCAGTCAAGTCAGGTGAAGGATCATAGGTAGGAGTAAACTCCCCATCTTCCACATGAATGGTAGAAGGTGGTTCAGGAATACCTTCTATATGATCTCCCATGGTGTGTGAATCAATGTGCAAAGTAGTCCACCTGGACTATCTATGTCTCTCTCCCAAAGGAGGAGGAGATGTAGAAGGTAGAAGTCCTACTAAACGACGAGAACGGCGTGGAGCCGCACTTGAATCCACAATGACTCAAAAAGTAGAAAAGACTCTCTATCTACGCAAATCCTAGGAAAGGTATCGTGCACAGAGAAATCACCAATAAAATCTAAAGCCAAAATGCAAGCAATCAAGGGCAGGATAAGTGAGCTCCTGAATGAAGCAGGTATGTCTCGCCTAGGAGAGACTTGAGACTCTGATACACAACAAGCAGAGGTATGTAACCAATTATTGTGGCCCTCAGCTTCAACGCGTAAAGCGACTATGCTGTCCAACCCCACCTGCAGAATAACCCCTGCAAAGTACCCCCTCAATATCCTAGGTAAGGCCACTAAGGTCACCTCAATATAATCAATGTTCAAGCAGACAGTTGCAGGTAGGATTGACCTTATGGGAAGGGTAGCAAATCCCGAAACTCTTGAAAGAGCCCCTAGATACGAATACAATCCTGGAAATATCTCTGGTGCTACTCTGTTATGACTAGGGATCATCCCAATCAATAATCGCTCACACTGCCTCATGCTTAACTCCCTTTTGAGAGGAGGATCCTGAGAAACACTGGTTATACCAAGGATTTCACACACTTACCTGGACAGACACATACATGTTGTTGTTTAGTGGTCTTGGAGAATTTACTTACAATGAACTATTCCAAGACCCTAAAACCTAAGCTTGTTGGTGAACCCTATCAAATAAAAAAGTGTAGTTCATTTTAGTTAAGCGTTGATTTTAATTGGCTTTATTACTCAAAAGAGGGATATGGCTATGCAACTAATGGTGTTATGACACAACATGAAGTAAAATGCACACCTAACAATCAATGCAAATACATGGTGTCCATGAAAACAGGGTATGCTACTACGTGAAATGCACAATTTTCTTCAAATGATGAATGCAATCTTTTCCTATATAAAATCATCACTAATACTCCAAAGCAAATCTAGTGCAAGTACTATGCAAAATGCAAAATGCCATGCATGATGATAAACAAATATTTTTGGATTTTTTGAAATAAAATGAGATACAAAAAGCAAAAGAATGATTCTACAACCCCCTGAATTTGCAAGAACACTCAAGCAGCACTCAAGCAAAGCACTAAGGTAAAAGAAATCTAATTCACTAATCCCAAACAAAAAATCGAAAATACCATGACAAGAACTTTAAAAAAAAATTTACCCTAAAAAAAACGTCTTTGGTCAGAAACAGAGGTATATACAGACTCAAGCAGTATCAAAGGAGACTCAAAAATCATCAGACTTCACCCAGCAACCTTTTAACTTCCTCTAAAAGGAAAAACTAAGGGCATAAGTGACTATTCACAGTAAACCCGCGTGTACACGCAGAAATAGCAGAGAAATCCGCGTGTATACGCGACTGTGAGCTCGAAACTCACATATAGGAAGAAAAGTGCATAAAAATCAAGGCAAACAAACAAGCTGAGACAAAATTCACACCAATCAGACACTACCAGGCAAACATGCCCCTAGACCCGACACATAAACAAGAGAGAAAGAGTAATTCAAAGTCATTGAATGCCGATAGAAAACCCGCAAAGGACAACTACTAGGAACTCCCGAATGGAGTTACCATTTCTGTTACGAAGAGAAATTCATATGGCTTGGGGTACCACAACAGATAGCTTGACTCCAGAAATCAATCCTTTCCAATATGCAATAGAAATTAAAACATCTAACACTAAAGGATCAAACCTCGTACCTTATTCCGGATGGTTGAAGTAGATCCCCATTGAGCTTTCCAACTTCAGCTTGAATTGATAGATTACTTCCTCAACAACAAATAAACAATACAAGCATACTATATATTGGTGTTAGATCTATTCTATCATATATAATCAACAATGTATAAGCATTTGAAATTATCCAATGGATACAATATTCATTCAAACACACATTATTGGACAAGAAAAGATAAAATCAAAGATTATAATGGATACAACCTCTGTCGGCACATCTGCGAATCAGAGAAACTGAATGCCCCACTTGGGCCTTCACCACTTCAATCCTCCATCTCTCGATAGCAAGCTCACAAGAAAAAGGCAAGCTTGGGAAGAACACAAAAGTGCTCCAAGGGACAAAGGGATGCGGACTCAAGAATAAGTTCTGGCAACAATGGACTATAGCTTCTTTGCTCTTAATTGTCTCTTATGCCTTCAATGTACCAAAGAGTTCCTTATATAGCTTTTCAAACGGGTAATGAAAGGTCAAATCCGAGCAATCTCAAGGCATATGGAAGGCCAGGAGTCAAGTGAGTCAGATCCATGTCAAGGAAAACTCCAAAAGGATTTGGATTTTGTACACATCCTGATGTACGTGGTTTTAGTGGTCAAACCCATGTATATATGCTATTCAAGGTTTAAAAGTCATGTGTATCATTTTTCACATGTTTTTAGGCATGGTCAGGGAAACATCAAAGGACAAAAAATGGTCCACAGGGTCTAAAGAGTCTGTAGAGGGACAGGGGAAAGGCCATACAAGTGTGATTCACCTGGAGTGGTAAAATTAGCTATAACAATAGACTCTTCATTTTAATCTAGACCGCATCTGAACTAACTCAAACTCCTCCGATAAAAGCATGAACCTCAATGTTGCTACTGCTAATCCTCAAAACGCTTAGATCCTATACCGTGCTCCTCATTTTGGGAAACCCTAACTAGACCAATACACTGAAAACCTCCACTGTCCCACAAAAATTGGGTAAACACATACAACAGTTTAAACCCCCCCCCTAAATGGCCATGAATAACCAAAGAATGGGTGATGTAGACAGCGTAACACTTGTCTGTACCAACCCCTAAATCTTTCAGATAGAAGTAAAGCGTGTATAATGGATCAATTACACGGGCTCAAAAGAAAAACTCGCTCAAGCAAACTGTAACAGTTAAATTCCTTGACCTTACAACGTTATTGCAAGCATACAGTAAAGAAAAATAAGCTTTAAGTAGGAAAACTAAACTCACGTAAAATTCTAAGCGAGAAAAACCACGGTTGCAATCAATGAATAAGAATCAAACAACAAGGTCGTGGATTACCTACCTAACAAAAATGCAGTGCAGTTGTTGGGATGACCCAAAACCTCCACAGTAGCACGCCAACAAGTGAAATTCAGATAGTTGGGCATGTGAAATAGTTCAATCAACAATAACTAGAGAAAACGCAAGTTTCAACAAGGATAGTAATAAAATAATGCTACTCCTCTATATATAAACCCTCGATAAAATAATCGGCGGGAAAACCCTATCAGCAGTCAGAAGCTCTAAACGTTAGGAGAATAGTTCAATTGACAGTCACAATGATGGGCTTACAAACTACAATGGATCTATGACAACATAAACCCCATCGGCAGTCGAAATCTCTAGATGCTAAGGATCAGCAATTCAAACCTCAACGTTTTCGCAGTGTCGGTGATGTCGAGCACTATCACCATGACAGTTATGTATCAGAGATTAGAAAGACTATCCCACAATGTAGTATCAGCAATCAAAAAACTATTCTTCAGGTCACTTATCAACTTTATTCTGAAACGTCGGTGACATGGAGGACAAGTCCTCCAATCCATTGTCGAAAATCATTTCGATAGTGATAAAAACCAAGTCATCGATAGTTAAAAAGGTTTGAACAATAAAATGGAGATAAAAGCATGGATCGGTGAGGAATGGAACTATCCATCAGGACGTTCTCCATTTCCCTTCCGAAACGTCGGCGGCATAGAGGACTAATGTCCCGACTCATTCATCAATTGACCTCGGACAGCGATAAAATAAAATCATCAAAAAAATCAGAAATGTTAAGTGCTCAAATAAAGAGAAAGACTCTTCGGCTGGGAAACGACAATACTAGCTCATTTAACTTCTGAAACAGCGGAAAAAACTGTCAACTAATCCACTGACTTCCCAAAGATCAATTTTAAGTGGAAAAAAAATGGACTTCCAGGATAGATTTAAAGAAATCAAACAAACCTAAGCTAGATAAAATCAAAAGGAGGGTCCAAAATTTTCAAAAAAATTCGGAAAAGGTTGCACCTGCAACAATTGGCGGCTACCTGCTGAACACAGACCTCTAGACAATTTCTTCTTTGAGCAACAGACTATTTTGACAATAAATACCAACATGCTGAATTCTTCTAGATGTGTGTATTTCCCAAATGGCAAATGTATGCACTTTAATCATTGATGATAGTCCAATTTAGGGAAAATGGAAACCAAGATTTCAAAGTCTAGATAACTCTTTTGAGGCCATGAATATGAGTTTCATTTTTTACCTCCATCTTTGGGTAGCTACCAGCTTAGACACCACAGGATTGTAACATATTGTGAACAGAAGTATTCATTTGTTCCTCATTCCCATGCCATTTTGCACTTTTGTGCTTTTGGACTTTTGTCCTCTTTTGAGTCCTCCTTTATGCCTTCTTTCTGAAATTTTTAATTCAGGCTCCTCTATCCATAGTGTCCTTTTGTGTGAGAGAAGTATTTAATTTTCAGCTCAAGGACGCAGAAGCACTTTGGAAATCTTGTACTAATATGGTTCAATACTTTGTTTTGATACATATTGCTTTCTTAGGAGATTTTGACTCTTATTTTCCTTTTGGCTTTCAATTCCTGGCATGGGATCATTTAAATATAATATACTGTTTACCCTGCTTCCTCTCCATGGGTCCTTTGCTGTCACCCCCAAAGACATTTTTAATGTGAGATGGATGGAGCCTCGAAATAGTATTCCAAACCTTTTGATCCTGAGTTATTTTACAAGGATTAAGTAGGACTTCAATGTGTTCATAGCCATTTAGGAAAAATACTAAACTAGAAGAAGTTCTTTCAAATAATTTAATAGTACACAGTCTTGTAATCAAGGATTTTAGTTAATCCAGAATTCTGATGAACTCCATGCAACCAAAAGTTGTGCTTCTTTATTACAATCAATCAAACCCTAACTAAAACAAACAAAAATAAAAACAAATAAAAAATGAAACAAACCAATCAGTTTATTTATGTACAAGATAACCAAGAAATAAAAATCAAGAAAAATAAGGTTTGAGAACTAAACCATTAACTCGTAAGTTCTCTTCCCACCCCTGTAAGTCTTTCAACTTGTAAGTTGAGGGGCCAAGATTTGCTGCAATTTGAAAAGCACCTACCCATAACTTTTGAAACTTAGTGTGCTTTCCCTTTTGATCGTGCGGATGATCCCACTTAAGAACCAGGTCTCCTACCTCGAATTCTTTAGTCCTAGCTTTATGCTTATCAAACCAACATTTCACTACTTCCTATTGATGCTTAAATCTTTCTTTGGATTTGGACCTAGACTCTTTCGACTTTAAAAGATTATAGATTCTAATCTATAGGATTTCGTTATCAGTACCTCTAGATTCCTGAGCTATTATGGAAGATGGTAATAGAATGTTGGGAGGAAGAATAGCTTCTTTTCTAGAAACAAGAGTGTATGGTGACACACCTAAGGAATTCTTGGGTGTGACTCTATCAGCCCAAAGAGCATTGGATAACACTAAATGCCAACTTCTCTTATTTTCTATTATGATTTTCTTTAGAATCCTAATCAAAATATTAATTGTATATTCTGCCAAACCATTTCCTTGTGGGTAATAATTTGCAGAATAATGCAACTTGATTCCTCTTTCATTAGCAAATGTAGTTAATCTAATCGAAGAAAAGTAAGTAGCATTATCAAAAACCAGGGAAATTGGAACCCCAAACCTGGTCATAATGTGATCTTGTAAGAAATCCATGACTGCATCTTCATTTACTTTGCGTAAGGGAATGCCCTCGACCCATCTGGTGAAGTAGTCAGTTGCCGTCAAAATGTATTTTTGCTGCAAGGAATAATTTGGGTTTATTTCTCCAATAATATCAATTCCCCATTGTTTGAATGGTTTTGTTATCATCACTGGTTTTAAAGGCCCTGCTGCTTTAGCTTGTCTTCCACCACATCTTTGACAAGCATAACACTTTCTGACATAAGCATGAGCATCCTTAAACAGTGTAGGCTAGTAATACCCGGCTCTGAGAATCTTATGGGTTGTTCTCTCTCTAGAAAAATGACCTCCAGCAGGCCCATCATGTAATTCTGTTATGACCTTCTTTGCATCTTCTTTTTCTAAGCATCTGAGAAAAACTCCATCATAATTCTTTCTGAATAATACTCCATCAATTATCTGATATGAAGCTGATTTAAGACGTAATGTTCTTCATTGTTTGGAATTCCAATGTTTCGACAAATATCCTTCTTGAAGGTAATGAACTAGGTCCCGGTACCAGGAATCTGGAGCTATGAATAGAGGACATACATCCACCATATGTAACTCAGCTTCATAATCCCAACTATTTTCTTCATTGTCTTTACCTTCAGCCATTAGTTTACACAATCCTTGTCCTTTTACTATGGATGCTGGCTTGAACTCAAGATCATATTCTTGTAAGGTGGTTACCCAGTTGCCTCTTCTTTCTCCTAATTCCTTTTGTACAAAAAGAGATCTTATAGTTGGGTGTGGAACTATTACCTTAGTACGGTTCTTAAGTATGTATGGCCTAAATTGCTTTACCGATTTAAAAACTGCATAAGCTTGTTTATCAATAGCTGGATAATTCAACTCATCTCCCTATAGACTAGTGCTCATAAATGATATGGGGTACTCATCTCCCCCATCTTCCTTCTGTGTAAGCACCGCTGCCAATGAATCATCGGATGCAAAAGTGTACAGAATAAAATCTTTTTCGAAATTTGAACTTTTGAGTGATGGTGCATGAGTAATAGATGTTTTTATCTTATTGAATGTGTTCTTTTCCATGTCATTCCATTTAAATTGTACACTTTGTTTAATCATCTGCTGCAAAGGTTTGACAATTTGAGCAAAATCTGATACAAACCTTCGCACAAAATTAATTGTCCCCATGAATGATTGCGTACCATTTTTGTTATGGGGTAGGGGGATCTGTTTTATGGCTTTAATCCTTTTTAGGTCTGAGGAGATCCCTTTCTTAGAAACAACATGACCCAGAAGCTTTCCTTCTATGACCGCAAACACGCATTTCTTAGGATTCAGTGAAATAACATATTTCCGACAACGCTCAAAAATTTGTTTCAGATGGAATGTATGTTCCTCTCTCTTTTTTGAAAATATTGTGACATCATCGAGATATACCACAACACTACGGCCAATCAAACTATAGAAATCTATATCCATGGCCCTCTGGAAAGTAGCTCCAGCATTAATGAGTCCAAAGGGCATTCTCCTGTAAGAAAAAGTTCCCCACTTGGTTTTGAATGGGGTTTTAAGCCTGTCCTCTTCAGCTACTAATACTTGATTATAGCCAGAGAATCCATCTAATAATGAAAATAATTCAGAACCTAAAACCATCTACAGTATTTGCTCCATCTGTGGGACTGGATAGTTATCTTTATTTGACGCACGATTGAGGTTTCTGAAATCTACACAGAGCTTGATTTCTCCTAACGTTTTCCTTACTGACACCAAATTCAAAAACCATTCCGAATGTCTAAATTTGAATATGATTTTAGCATCCAACAATTTTTTCACTTCACTTTGCATTAAGGGTTCTAGCTTTGGATGCATCTTCCTCAAAGGTTGTTGGTAAGGCTTGACTCCAAATTTAATCAGGATGACATCTTGTATAATATTTGTGTCATATGTTTTAAGCTCTTCATATGTCCAAGAAAACACATCTTTGTACTATTTGAACAGACTAATGAACTTACTTCTTTCCCCCAGAGAACAACACTTTCCAAAATTTACATATCTGGGTTCAGCTTCAGTCCCCAAATTTATTAGCTCAAATTGCAAGGATGAGCTATGATTCTTGACATTCGCTGGATTTCTGAACTTGTTGTTTAAGTCAAACATTCGTTCCAAGGTCCTGACTCCCTTAGGAATAAAATTCCCAAATTTTAATTCTGCTTGATGTTCATCATCATCTATTATTTCTCCTTTAAAAGTCTCATCATTCATCAAGCATTCCAAAATTTGTTGATCATCGTCAAAAACCTGTAGACTGGTGATCATATTTGGAACAGAAGGCCTGAAAAGTAATTCAATAGAGCATCTATTATTAGAAGGTACTAGCCTTGTAGCTAAGGTAGCTAGTAAATCAGCTGCTGCATTCTTTAATCTAGGAATGGACACAATATTGAATGCATGAAAATTTATAAGCAAATCCCAAACTAAAGGGCCCAAAAACTATCTACTTCTACTGAAATTGAATTAAAAACTACATCTGAAACTAAATCTACTATTTTACAGTCAATCTCATCAGCCCATGAAAATCGAAGGAGATCGGGCTGAGTGTCAGGTATACTGTTGGCTTCTTCAACTTGGTAATTTCTTGGTTCCAATTCAATGAAGTAATTTCCCAACATAGAGTTTACTGGCTCATTCTTTCCCTCTAACTGAGTAACATTGTATTTCATTTGAGCTTCTCTTACTACTTTTATCTGATTGGGACTTCCCTTATGAGGTAACCATAAATGTGACCAATCTGATGCGAAGTATCCATCTAGCCTTACTGACTAGTCTCAACTCAAAACTAGTCCATAAGAATCCGGTATGTCTGCTACTACAATGTCGATGTACTGACATACCCTCTCATCTGCAAATAAGTGAATGAGAACATCTTCCATTTCCCTTATCACTTTCACAGCAATTCTCTCTAACTAAAGAACCTGCCAAGTAGATGGTTTAGGTTGTCCATTGATTTTCTTGCAGACTGAAAGTGGCATAACGTTAACTGATTCTCTTGAGTCTACTAAATAGTTGTGCACATTATAGTTGAAAATCTCAAAAGTTAGGAGAAATGCTGGGGTTTTATACTTAGAATTACCCCCTACACTTGCTTCACCAATTTGTTCTTCAGGTTGGTTGTCAGTGGGAAGCTCTTCTTCTAGTACCTCAAGTTCTTTTAACAGTTTCTCTTTCTGTTGAGGTACATTACACATTTCAAACAATGAGATATTTGCCTTAGCTTTTTTAATGTCTTCCAGAATATCATACCCCATCTCAGGTTCTTTGAGATTCTTCTTGACATTATCAATCTTATCTTCAATAGGCTTCAGAGGCGTGTTAATTTTCTTTGGATTTTGACTTGAAATGGTAATTTAGGTATTTTAATATTTGTAGTGTTCTTTTGTATCTTCTTCATATTTTCTTGACGTTTCTTAATCTTAGGAAGTACTGACTTGTCCTCTTTTAACAAACTTTGACTTCTTGTTCTCACATTGGTTTCTGATGTTTCCTCTTGTTTCAGAGAATCTTCTTCTTCTGTATCAAACATTGAGACACAGTCCCATAAAACTAGAGTATCTTCCTCTTGTTTTTCTATAGATTGATTATCTTTTTCTTCCTCTTTACCAGTTTCTGTCAGTTTGGAATCCAATAATTGATTCATTACCAATGCCATAGAATTTATCCATTGGGGGCAATTCTTATCAGAATGAGGCTGTTGATGAAAAGTACAAAAATTGTCCATGCCTACATTAGTTAAATTCATTGCTGTAGGACTATGTGGAGGAGGCTTAGGTTGACTGTTGTCTTCCCTATTCTTATAATAAGGCTTATATGATTTATGAGCTTCTTTTTCTTTCTCTAAATCTATCACTCTGTTGGATAACTTTTGCATCATCTTCAACATCCCTTCAAAATACTGTGACCGCTTATCCTTAGGATTAGTTAGTAATAAAGTTTTCTTGCTTCCAAAAGTATTTTCTTCCGAATGCACAGGATAATTTTCTATGCTTTCCAACTCAGCCTCCACATTCTCATCTTCTTCATAAGTTTCTACTAATGCAGGTCTCACTGATCTCTTGGCAAACATGGCTAGATCAGGCCCAAGGGCTGAGGTATAGTATTCTATCAGATCATTTTCAAATGGCTTATTTACTACAGTAAAATTGTTTAGGTAAGCAGCAAATCTTTGAATGAAATCATGTACTTTTTCTTTTCTTTCTTTCTTTAGAGCACATAACCCCTTCATTAAGGCTGCATGAGTTTTTTGAACTGCATATTTACTTCTAAACATTATCTCAAATGTCTTCCAATCCGTGATTGAATTTGCAGGAAGTGCAAAATACCATGAGGCTGCTTTTCCTTTCAGAGTGTGGGGAAACAATCTACACACTACATCTTCATTCTCCCCAACTTGTAATCCTTCTATAGCCATGTAAAAACTCTATAACTGATCATCTACCAAAAATCCTTCGCCTGGTTCAAACTTGGGTAACATCTTGTTAAAAGCTTGAGGAAAATCATATAAGGGAGGTGTCAAATTTAAAGGTGACCTAACTCTCCAAGCAGGCGGTGGAGGTGGTTGGTTTGCATTTACATTAGCCATGATTTTGAGTGGAGAATGAGGTTGTGATGGAACAAGGGTCTAGAAAGGTGAACAGTAAGCTAAATCTGGATCCAATTGATTCAAAGTTTGTTCAACTTCTTGTAAGGCTGCTTCTACCAATTCTTCAAGATCTTCTACCAGCACTGAGTCTTCTAATTGAGGGTGATGTTTCTTCTGATATTCTCTTCTAGGTAAGACAAAAATGATAGGTAATCCTCCAATCTTTTTCGCTTATGCCCTAGTTATTCTTCTTAAATTATTAACCACTTCATTATTGACAGGATACATATACCCTTTCTCTTTATCTTTAGGAATGGATTTATGAAACAAACTACTTTCAGAACTGTCACCGGTGGAGTGATTCTGAGGAAGTGGGCTTCCTCGACCAGCCATGCACTGGTGGCCCTCCTTCTAGCACCAAAAATTGTTGAGGCCTAGAAAATCACAGGTAACAATAGTTAGGGATTCTCCCCAATAAACGTTCCCAAGTATCCCGTTACTATTTAGTATGGGGAAACCATCCAGTTTACGGTCCAGCTACCGTAGGTCAAGTAACAAATTAAAATGTTTTACCGGTTACAGCCCGGTCCACCGTGTATATTTTTATTTTTTTGTGTTTAAGTTATGATGTGCAAGTTCCTATCTAAAAATGCAAATTGATAGAGATAAAGAGGAGTGTCACAATGTGATGCGCGGGTTCTTACCTCTTGTCTTACCTCTCTCACATCTAAATCACAAACAACCAGAAAATAACTATAACTAACTAACCTATCGCTAGGGAGAAAAATTATTAGTTATCAATGAGTAATGTATTTTTGTGCTTGTATCAAGAAAAATTACATATAGTTGTTACTTATTTCAGAACACATGAACATTAATCGAAACATGAACAACAAGATAGCTTATTGTTTATGACAACCTTCATTAATCAGAGTGGAAATTTCACAAAATAAACTAGAAGACATTCATAACATGAATAGAAATTCAATGAGCTAGAATGATCTCACAGTTAATGGACATAAGATGAAAATGAAATAGTTCACATTCAACTGATCCATAGCAAAGCATTTGAAACATTCCACCAAAATTTATCCAGCAGAAACTTGTAATTCTTTATTGTGAAAGGAAGTAGTTTTTTTTACAATATACTCTCAAAAATTGCTTGGGAAAGAAGTCCCTCCTCTCTACATCTAAACTCTCCTTTATTTATACAAAAAACCAAAACCTTTGGGTTGCCCCTTAATGACTTTTGGGCTTCCCCAACCTTTCAGTTCCAAAATTTTGTCTTGTAGTATGTGCTCATGATTTATACATTATATTACATTTTAAAACAAAAATCTTTTAAAATACTTGATGAAGAGGGGATCGCCTGGTCGTTGATGAAATTTTTCCATGCCTGGGCCTCTGCTGCTATACCTTCAAATCCAGAGGGTTCAAGAAAACGGATATTTATCTCATATTTGGCTGCCTGGTTCCTTACTCCTTCTATTCTTGCATGACTGAGGCACAGCTGATCTTCCAGGAGATGTATACTTACAACTGCATGTGCCACTATATTCTATAAAACCTGTTCATCTAGATCCTTTAAATGTTGGATCTCTTGCTCGTCTTCCTGGTATCCATTCTGTAGATGCTCTATAAACAATTTATTCTCTGGTATTGTGTCCAATCTTTTATCTGCCAAAATATGGCATCTATTATATGTAGCAAGCACCCTCTTGCAGTATTCGACACATGCTCCCCTTGTTTTCTTTACAGTTTTCTTTAATTCTTCTGCAACATTGATTGCAAACTCCAATAAATCATATTCTTGCTTTAAATTCTACTGGTCTTTAACTGGTAGCTCCGCAAGAGATTCCTCATTTTTTTCTATCCACACTATTCTTCTCGTCAGAATCTCCAGAATCTCTCGAGATCTGTCCAAAAAATAAGATGCAGTGTCCAAAATTTATTCTAATCTGGTATCTATTTGTAAGATATTACATCTTTCTTCTTCCATACACATTTACAAATGGTGGATCTTCCTTCTCTGAGTTAGAACATGTTATTTTAAAGGCTAGAAGTCTGTCTTCTATTCTATAGCATCCTTCAATGATGTTGTCAATGAGGTATTCTCTTCTTCCAAGGCTACCACCTGTATTTGATATTGATTTTCTTTTTCTTCCGTGGCATCCTTCTCTATTTCCAACTCAGCAATTCTTCTTTGTAACTGGTCCTTTTCTACACTCAGAGTTTCATAGGACACCTAAATGTCATTTTTCTCAGTTTTCAATACTTGATGCTCTAGTTATAGCCTTTGTAAGTCTACTAAGTTGTTATGAGCATCCTTTTCTATTCTCTCTACAGAGACTTCTAAAGCCACCTTATTTGCTTGCAAAGTCTAGAGTTCTGTCTTTTAAGTCCTCACTTCATTCTTCATGTCCTCATATTTCCTTTTTAGTTTATGACCTTCATCTCTCTCCTTCTTCAGTGTTTTTTTAACTATTCTGCATTCTTTCTTGACTGTTCAAGATCCATCATCATCCTATCTACATTATCTTCAGTAGCTTGGGTTAACACCACCCCATCTCTTGCTGTCAATCTTAGATATGCATCTTTTCCATACACCAAAGTCTTATTAGTTATCATCTTTTTAGATTGTCCTCTAGTTTCAACCTTTTTCTCGGTTCTTTTAACAATCCTTTTCTTCTCCTTATCATAGAAAATAGTACTAAAATCAGGTACTTACTCCCCTTCTTTAGGCATGAAAGGGATCAGATTCATTCCAGAAAATGAAGCTTGCCCTATTGTGCTACCAGAAGATGCAACAAGCTCCTAGGGATCAGGATTTGATTGTTCATGTCCTTGATCTGTGTGATCCTGTCCCCCCTATGTATCCATCTGTTTAGTAGTCTGTTGGTCCTTTTGATATCCTGTTAATCTCAGACCCTCACTTTCATCTTGTATTTTCTTTGTCTCTCCTTCTTCATTTCTCTTTCTCTCCTCCTCTTCCTTCTTTGTTGCTACCTTTGCAGCTCTCTTTCTTTCTTCATCTTCATTCTTCATCCAACTCTCTGCCTCTTGTGCTAGCCTTATAGCATCTTCTTCCCTCTTTTTGGCCTCTTCTTCTTCCGTTGTCTTAGTCTTCTGTGCAGTCTTTCCTTTTCCGCCCATAGTAGTGATTTTCTATTTAAATCTCTTCTTAAGGGCAGACATGTTCTTTTCACTACTGAATGTTTCCTTGTCCTTGTCCCATAAGTTGGTATACTCAAAATGAATGCTTTCCTATTTGTAGTGATCTGCTACTTTATTTCGGGAGTCATTCCTATGAAAGTTCATTTCACCAAAACGGAAGTGCTCTAGCTCCTGCACAAATTCTGAAGTCTTTTTTACCTTTGAAAACTTATAAGTCCCTAGATAGAAAGGTATGGCAGGATATACTTCCTTTTTATGCTCGAACAAGAAACTTCCCACACCATCAATATATAGATTCCTAACTGCCTCTTTATGTAGCACATAATCAATGCTATATTTAGGGAGTAGAGAAGGTGACCTAGAGCCACCATACATTCTGATATACATTCCTTCCTCAGTTAAATAATAGTCTCCATATTCCTCAATGACTTTGAATGCCTCTTTGGACATGTTGCATTTGGTTAGGAAAACTAGATTGTACAAAGGCATGATGAATAGTTCACATATTTCTCTGTAGTAGCTGTTTGTGCCAGAAATTGTTCTTAGACTACCAGAAGAATAAGCCAACACAATCTCAAAAGTAAAATTAAATAAAATAGGTTTTAGGGTTTTAAAAACTTCATCACCAAAAAGGAAATAAACATCCACAAGCTAATACAGAACTGAATCATGCAAATTGGATAAACTGGGGATCAAACACATCCCAATAAGCCATAAACATTACACATGAAATACTAATTCCACCCATGGGCTACAAGCATTTACATGAATAAAACTTTAAACAAGAAATGAAATTGTAGACTGAGCAATCAAACAGATCAGAAATGAAAAAGCATGATAGGTAAAATGGCTTATTAGTTTATATATAATCAATAATAGTCATCCACATACATAAGAGTTATAAGTGTAGCTTGAGAAATCAAAGCTCCAAAAGCCTCTCCTTGATTGAAAAATCCCCCCCCCCCAAAACTGTATGTTTGTCTTCCTTTTATCATTACAAAAGTAGAGCAGTTCCATAACTAATTTTTAGGTCGAAATTTGAAATAGTTACATCAATTAGTTACATGATAACTCAAAATATTTAAATATAATTAACCCAAAAATAGCAAATCGGATTTGGGGAAATTTGGCGAATTTCTGGAAATTTGGGTCTCAAAGACGCCTTCATATCTCTCGATCCGGAACACCTGTGTAAACACTGAGAGAGGTTTTTTTTTAATAGTATGTTATGAAAAAAAATCTCTCTTGGTTTTTCAAAATTCCTCTTTAATTGATCGTAATATGTTCTGCCAATGTGTGACTAAAACAGGAAATTATTAAATAATTCAAACCCTGAAAATAGGCCTCAAAGATGAATTCAAATCTCCCAAATGCATTAGAGGAAATTTGGGGTCTAAAATGGGCCTTATAAGAAAACGTGCCAAAATAAGTTTTTGTGAGTTGGAATTCAAGAACCAATAGAATTTCAATAAAATAAGTCAACCATAATGGTTGAATTGACATATTTGTCATTAAAAAAAACTATTTTTTTTGTTCGTATTTTCGACATATCTCATCGTGTTTTTACTCAAATTTCAATCGGGAGAGCTTGTTGGATGCGGAATTTGATTCTACATCCAACGAGTACCCACATTGCATACTTTTGATGGACCCCGCTACCACAAAAACAAGAAATACCTGAAAAAATGTAATGATGATGTCATCATCACATTTTTCAGGTATTTCTTGTTTTTGGGGTAGCAGGGTCCATCAAAAGTATGCAGTGTGGGTACTCGTTGGATGCGGAATCAAATTCTGCATCCAACGAGCTCTCCCGATCGAAATTTGAGTAAAAACACAGAGAGATACGTCGAAAATACGAACAGAAAAAAGTAGTTTTTTTCTTTCTTCCTCCAAAATTAATCAATATTATTTTATTATTTTAACTATTATTTTATTATTTTAACTATTATTTTATTATTTTCCTTAGGAGGCCCATTTTAGACCCCAAAATTCCTCTAATGATAATAGTTGTTGCAAAACTGAGAGAGTGTTTTGTGAATGAGTCTGTTTTGGACAAAAACATCTTTTGGTTTTCTTGAATTCATTTCCATCTCCTCGTAATCTGCTCCCAATGACAATGACAAAAACAGGAAAAACAGAGCTGCTACAGAAATCTCCTCATGAAAATATTTGACAAAGGACTAAAATATGAGAGTTAGATTATAAATCAAAACTTGGAATGAACTTTTACTATAAGTTTTTGAAAGCTTAAAGATGTACATATTAACTAATAATCCCAAAAGACAAACCTTAAAACAAAAATAATGAAATGATTCAACCATTAAAAGTATCAATTCCAACCAAAATTATTGATTGTCAAAAATTCTTAAAATCAACATAAAATATAAAATCATTTTAAACCAACGGTTGAAAATTAGGACAAAAGGAACAGATAAACTAAGAACAAGATCTAGTTATAACATCTGGCTCTTGCTGTGGGATGAAGTCCTCCTTGTGAGGTTTCAAGAACCTGTAGACCTTGTGCCTTATTCATTGGGTGATGGAGTCATTTACCAAATCTCTGCAACTTTATCAAACTCTAAACGCATACCTCTGAAATAAAAAAATACTGCTACAAACCAACATACTGAAAAGAATCTACATGCTCATATAGAGAGCTTATTCTAATATTTACTCCTACTTCTAATTGGAGGAAACAACCTAGTCAAGTGTAATCATACTTCCAGTGAAGCCAAGAAACCATTTGATTGAGAATCATGATTTCATGCATGCTACTGTTTGAGAAAACCCACAAAAGATGTGATAAATGCAATAAAGAGTCTGTAGGCAGCTGATACTTATGACTAGAAATAGGAAGTATGCCAAAATATGGAGCATTAGAAGCCTTTGAAAAATACAACTCCATCCAAGAAGCCACGGGATCATGAAATTTCTGATTTAAAACTTCAATGTCTTAATTATATTCATCATAAAGTGAAGCATTCTCTTCCTCTCCATTGCTGTTCTTTTTAAACTTTGGATCAAGAATGGAAACCAAGGGTTTTTCAAACTGCTTCTCGACCTTTAAATAAAACCCTTGATCAAAACTTGAACAAATAAAATTCTGAAAGTGACCATAAGTCAAGAATGGCAACTTATTTCTTATACCAATAGTAAGAGGTTGAAGAGCAACAACTTCTTCTTCATAACATGATAATCTCATAACAAGAACTAAAAAATTTCTACTATAATCCACTGAAAGTATGTTATCCTCGAAAAAGTCAACAAACTGATATGAAGAATCAACACAAGCATCATTTATATCCTTGTTCATATGAAAATCTGAAAATGATGAAGGAAACTGTCTTAAATCTGAATGATACCTACGTTCTTCTTCCTGTTTAGAAGCTTGTATATCTTCAACATGAGCCCGATCTCGAAGCATTTTGCAAGCTCAGATGTTCTCCTCCACTCCTTTTGCATCCTCAAACAATTGTCTTAAAGATGATGATTTTCTTTCTAACAGGAACAAGACAAGATCTGAATGTTGAGCTATAACATAATATACCATAGCAAGTTTTTCTGAAGGTATGATCTCCATAGGCATACTGATATAAAAAATTTGAAACCTCCAATTAAATTTAGTAATTGGCTCATCATTTTCCCTTTTCAAACTATGAAATTTGGAAAGAAATTGATCATAAGATTTATTCTTACCCCAATACTTCAAAAAGACATCATATAACTCTTCCCATGATCCAATTGAATCAGCTTTTAAATTTTGAAACCAAAACCCAACATCTCCAGCAAAGGAATTCGAAAATAACCTCATGACAACATCCTCATGCATGATTTCAAAATTATCAATGAAATTATGAAAAGATTCTAAATGCTTCTCTGCTGTAATATGGTCTTTTCCAGTAAAATGGGGAAGATATTCAACAAAGTAGGAAGGGTAAGGATTTAAGAGATATGGCAGCCTAAGAGGTTTAAACATCATCTATCTGAGTCTAGACTGAAAATCTGTGAGGTGAAAATGAGGTTCAACCAGTTGTTCGGAAGTTTCAGCAGTGATGGTAGAAGGTAATAGATCAGCTTTATTCTCTACAAGATGACTAGACTAATCAGCTTCAACAGATATGGGTATATGTATATCATGCTGAACATGTATTTAAAATGAAGGAATAGGATCAAAATCAATAACACAAGAAGAATGCAGATTTTCTTCTTCCAAAGTGGGATATGTACTTGAAGGTTTATGATCATCGGAATAGACAAAACAAAAAATAATTCTTTTGACATGCAATGGGAAAGATAGGAAAGAACTAATGAATAAGAACAAAACCTCATGGAGTAAAGTAACAAGCTGATATCCAGTCTTTCCATTTGGCTTCTTCATTTTTCTGTCAACAAAATTCTCCTTGCAGTGGAATCTTTAATCGTGGAGTCACCGGTGAAAACTTGTAGTCTAAAAGATTTTCTGACTTTGTTCACCTCTCAAAATCAGAAGAATAATGATATCCCAGGGAAGATATACTTCAACTTCATCCCCGGAAATGGTGCCAAAGATGTTTGTGCTAGAAATTGTTCTTAGACTACCAGAAGAACAAGCCAACACAATCTCAAAAGTAAAATTAAATAAAATAGGTTTTAGGGTTTTAAAAACTTCATCACCAAGGAGGAAATAAAAATCCACAAGCTAATATAGAACTGAATCATGCAAATTGGA
>LPNX010448723.1:7251-91571 GCA_001517045.1 Pseudotsuga menziesii | reverse complement strand
TTACATCAATTAGTTACATGATAACTCAAAATCTTTAAAGATAATTAACCCAAAAATAGCAAATCAGATTTGGGGAAATTTGGTGAATTTCTAGAAATTCGGGTCTCAAAGACGCCTTCATATCTCTCGATACGGAACACCTGTGTAAAAAATGAGAGAGGTTTTCTTAAATGCGTATTTTATGAACACAAACCTCTCTTGGTTTTTCAAAATTCCTCTTCAATTGGTTGTAATATGTTCTAAAAATGTGTGACTAAAACATAAAATTATTAAATAATTCAAACCCTGAAAATAGGCCTCAAATATGAATTCAAATATCTCAAATGATAATAGTTGTTGCAAACTTGAGAGAGATTTTTGTGAATGAGTCTGTTTTGGACAAAAACCTCTTTTTGTTTTCCTGAATTCATTTCCATATCCTCGTAATATGCTCCCAATGACAATGACAAAAACAGGAAAAACAGAGCTGCTACAGAAATCTCCTCATGAAAATATTTGACAAAGGACTAAAAAATGAGAGTTAGATTATAAATCAAAACTTGGAATGAAATTTTATTATAAGTTTTTGAAAGCTTAAATATGTACATATTAACTAATAAGGCCAAAATACAAACCTTAAAACTAAAATAATGAAATGATTCAACCATTAAAAATATCAATTCCAACCAAAATTATTGATTGTCAAAAATTCTTAAAATCAACATAAAATATAAAATCATTTTAAACCAATGGTTGAAAATTAGGATAAAGGAACAGATAAACTAAGAACAAGATCTAGTTATAATAGTAGTTATAGTATTTGTGTGCCCAAAATAATTTATATGTAGTGTATACCGGGGTCCTGTCCCTATCCCAATTACACCTCAAGGCTTGAAACAATTGTGTACACAGTATAAGGTCTACCAGGATAGATCTCATGTAGAACTCTGATTTCTTTTGTGACACCCCTCCCAAAGCTGACTATATGTTTGTTGAGAGGCTATTGGACACTATGTTTTCCCAATTTAATATGGTTCCTTGACTGGCCACATAGAAGATAATTGGTATCCATCATAATTTGAAGCTTTTTCCGTGAGCTCTCCCAAAAATCATATTTAGCATCAGTGCAATAAATCTATAAAGAGTCCAGAGAGCAGATGTATCATATTCTCCAGAAGGCCTTGTTCGGAAGTTCTTCCCTGGTATCATCATTCTTTTAACTATTTCTACCAGGTCCATATCTCTCTCTTTGAACTAGCTTTCTATTAAGTAAATATGAGCAGGAGGTAGATGATATGACATGGATACATAAGCAAGGTTGTATGCAGCATAGCCCTATTTAGCAGTATTTTCAAGGATCATCGTAGTTACATCTGCCCTAGGAAGAATCCAACCGATCACCTCTAAGCATGGGAACAACTCAGGTCTTGTGGCTACTTTCATAAGAGTTGATTTCTCAATGTTTTCATAAATAGTCAGCTCTTCGAATCCTACATCAGGCACATTCTGATTTGCAATAATTTTGTGTATTTCCCCCCATTTATAATTTGGTTCGACCCCGGTGGTAGCTTTGGTATCTTCATATATGTATTCAACCTTGGTGATGATCTCAACCTCTGGTTCTCCTTCAACAACTAGAGCCTTCTTATTTGTCTTTTAGACATATCTCCTTTGCAACAATCACCATGTCATAAACATAGCATGTTCTTAGACCATTTAGATTTTACCAAGTGAAACAATAATAACAAAAAACTATATCAATCTATTTACCTCTTCCATATGCATTCTGAAAAATGAACTATACACAGTATTAATGCATGAAAAGAAAAAATGACAAGGCAAAAGAAAATCCTGCAATTTGTGTCTTAAAATCCTCTAAGTCCACTATCCGTAACTAAAATCATAGCCCTGGTAGAACAGACTCTTCATTTTAATCCAGACTGCATCTGAACTAACTCAAACTCCTTCGATAAAAGCATGAACCGCAATGTTGCTACTGCTAATCCTCAAAAGGCTTAGACCCTATACCATGCTCCTTGTCTTGGAAAACCCTAACTAGACCAATTCACTGAAAACCTTCATCGTACGACAAAAATATGGTAAATGCATACAACAGTTTAAAGCCCCCCCCCCCCAAAGGACCATGAATAACCAAATCTTGGGTGATGCAGACAGCTTAACACTTGTCTGTACCAACCCCTAAATATTTCATATAGGGGTTAAGCATGCATAATGGCTCAATTACGTGGGCTCAAAAGAAAAACTCGCTCAAGCAAACTGTAACAGTTAAATTCCTTGACCTTAAAACATTATTGCAAGAATATAACGAAGAAAAATAAGCTTTAAGTGGGAAAAATAAACTCACGCAAAATCCTAAGCGGGAAAAACCTACCCAGAAAAAACCACGGTTCCAATCAGTGAATAAGAATCAAACAACAAGTTCGTGGATTGCCTACCTGGAAAAAACGTAGTGCAGTTGTTGGGATGACCTAAAACCTCCACAATAGCACACCAACAAGTGAAATCTGGATAGGTGGGCATGTGAAACAGTTCAATCGACAAGGACTTGAGAAAACACGAGTTTCAACAAGGATAATAATAAAATAATTCTCTGCCTCTATATATATACCCTCGATAAAAGAATCGATAGGAAAACCCTATCGGCGGTCAGAATCTCTAAACGTCGAGAGAATAGTTCAATTGACAGCTACAATGGCAGGCTTACAAACTACCATGGATCCATGACAACATAAAACCTGTCGGCGGTCGAAAGCTCTAAACGCTACGGATCATGGATTCTAACCTCAATGTTACCGCATTGTCGGCGATGGTGAGCACTATCACCGTGACAATTATGTATCGGAGATTGGAAAGACTATCCCACAACACAGTATCGGCGATCAAAAAACTATTCTCCGGGTCACTTATCAAATTTCTTCCAAAATGTCGGCAACGTGGAGGACAAGTCCTCCGATCCACTGTCGAAAATTGTTCCAATAGAGATAAAAAACCAAGTCATCGATAGTTAAAAAGGTTTGAACAATAAAAGGGAGATAAAAGGATGGCTCGGCGAGGAACAAAACTATCCATCAGGACGTCTGTTGTTTCTCTTCCGAAACATCGATGGCATGGAGGAATAATGCCCCAACTCATTTGTCAATTGACCTCTGACAGCGATAAAACAAAATCATTGAAAAAATTATAAACGTTAAGTGCTCAAATAAAGTGAAAGACTCTTCGGTTGGGCAACGGCAATACTAGCTCATTTAACTTCCAAAACAGTCAACTAATCCTCTGACTTCCCAAAGATCAATTTTAAGTGGAAAAAACTGGACTTCCAGGACATATTTAAAGAAATAAAACAAACCTGAGCTAGATAAAATCAAACGGAGGGTCCAAAATTTTCAAAAAAATTGGGAAAAGGTTGCAGCTGCAATAATTGACGACTACCTGGTGAACACAGATATCTAGACAATTTCTTCTTTGAGAAATAGACTATTTTGACAATAAATACCAACATGCTGAATTCTTCTAGATGTCTGGATTTCCCAAATGGTAGATGTATGCACTTTAATCATTGATGATAGTCCAATTTGGGGAAAATGGAAACCAAGATTTCAAAGTCTAGATAACTCTTTTGAGGCCAGGAATATGAGTTTCATTTTTTACCTCTGTCTTTGGGTAGCTACCAGCTTAGACACCACAGGATTGTAGCATATGGTAAACAGAAGTATTCCTTTGTTCCTCATTCCCATGCCATTTTGCACTTTTGTTCTTTTGGACTTTTGTCCTCTTTTGAGTCCTCCTTTATGCCTTCTTTCTGAAATTTTTAATTCAGGATCCTCTATCCATAGTGTCCTTTTGTGTGAGAGATGTATTTAATTTTCAGCTCACGGATGGAGAAGAACTTTGGAAATCTTGTACTAATATGGTTCAATACTTTTTTTTGATACATATTGCTTTCTTAGGAGATTTTGGCTCTTGTTTTCCTTTTGGATTTCAATTCCTGGCATGGGATCATTTAAATATAATATACTGTTTACCATGCTTCCTCTCCATGGGTCTTTTGTTGTCACCCCCTAAGACATTTTTAATGTGAGATGGATGGAGCCTCCAAATAGTATTCCATACCTTTTGATACTGAGTTATTTTACAAGGATTAAGTAGGAATTCAATGTGTTCATAACCATTTAGGAAAACTGCTAAACTAGAAGAAGTTGTTTCAAATAAATTAATAGTACACAGTCTTGTAATCAAGGATTTTAGTTAATCCAGAATTCTGATGAACTCCATGCAACCAAAAGTTGTGCTTCTTTATTACAATCAATCAAACCCTAACTAAAACAAACAAAAATAAAACAAATAAAAAATGAAACAAACCAATTAGTTTATTTATGTACAAGATAACCAAGAAACAAAAATTAAGAAAAATAAGGTTTGAGAACTAAACCATTAACTGGTAAGTTCGCTTCCCACCCCTGTAAGTCTTGCAACTTGTTAGTTGAGGGGCCAAGATTTTCTACAATTTGAAAAGGACCTACCCATAACTGTTGAAACTTAGTGTGCTTTCCTTTTCATCGTGCGGATGATCCCACTTAAGAACCAGGTATCCTACTTTGAATTCTTTGTTCCCAGCTTTATGCTTATCAAACCAATGTTTCACTACTTCCTATTGATGCTTAAATATTTCCTTGGGTTTGGAACTAGACTCTTTCGACTTCAAAAGTTTATAGATTCTGATCTGTAGGATTTCATTATCAGTACCTCTAGATTCCTGAGCTATTATGGAAGATGGTAACAGAATGTTGGGAGGAAGAATAAATTATTTTCTGTAAACAAGAGTGTATGGTGACAAACCTAAGGAGTTATTGGATGTGACTCTATCATCCCAAAGAGCATTAGGTAACGCTAAATGCCAACTTTTCTGATTTTTGGTTACGATTTTCTTTAGAATCCTAATCCAATTCTGATTTGTAGATTCTTCCTAATCATTTCCTTGTGGGTAATAGTTTGTAGAATAATGCAACTTGATTCCTCTTTCATTAGAAAATGCAGTTAATATAATAGAAGAAAAGTAAGTAGCATTATCAAAAACCAGGAAAATTGGAACCCCAAACATGGTCATAATGTGATCTTGTAAGAAATCCATGGTTGCATCCTCATTTACTTTGCGTAACGGAATGGCCTCAACCCATCTAGTGAAGTAGTCAGTTGCTGTCAAAATGTACTTGTGCTGCAAGGAATAATTTGGGTTTATTTCTCCAATAATATTAATTCCCCATTGTTTGAATGGTTCTATTATCATCACTAGTTTTAAATGCCCTGCTGCTTTAGCTTGTCTTCCACCACCTCTTTGACAAGCATCACACTTTCTGACATGAGCATGATCATCCTTAAACAGTGTAGGACAGTAATACCCATCTCTGAGAATCATATGGCCTGTTGTATCTCTGGAAAAATGACCTCCAACAGGCCCATCATGTAATTCTGTTATGACCTTCTTTGCATCTTCTTATTCTAAGCATCTGAGAAAAACTCCATCATAATTCTTTTTGAATAATACTCCATCAATTATCTGATAAGAAACTGATTTAAGACGTAATGCTCTTCATTGTTTGGAATTCCAATGTTCTGGAAAATATCCTTCTTGAAGGTAATGAACTATATCCTGGTACGAGGAAGCTTGAGTTGTGAATACAGGACATACATCCACCATATGTAACTCAGCTTCATTATCCCAGCTATTTTATTCATTGTCTTTACCTTCATCCATTAGTTTACACAATCCTTCTCCTTTTACTATGGATGCTGATTTGAACTCAAAATCATATTCTTGTAAGGCGGTTACCCAGTTTCCTCTTCTTTCTCCTAATTCCTTTTGTACAAAAAGAGATCTTACAGCTGGGTGTGGAACTACTACCTTAGTACTATTCTTAAGTATGTATGGCCTGAATTGCTTTACCGCTTTAAAAAATGCATAAGATTGTTTATAAATAGATGGATAATTCAATTCAGCTCCCTGCAGACCAATGCTCATAAATGATATGGGGTACTCATCTCCCCCATCTTCCTTCTGTGTAAGAACCCCTACCAATGAATCATCAAATGCAAAAGTGTACAGAATAAAATCTTTTTCAAAATTTGGACTTTTGAGTGATGGTGCATGAGAAATAGATGTTTTTATATTACTAAACGCATTCTTTTCCATTTCAGTCCATTTAAATTGCACACTTTGTTTAACCATCTATTGCAAAAGGTTTGACAATTTGAGCAAAATCTGGTACTAACCTTCACACAAATTAATTGTCCCCATGAATGATTGCATACCCTTTTTGTTATGGGGTAAAGGGATCTGTTCTATGGCTTTAATCCTTTCTAGGTCTATGGAGATACCTTTCTTAGAAACAACATGACCTAGTATCTTTCCTTCTATGACCGCAAACATGCATTTGTTAGGATTCAGTGAAATACCATATTTTCGACAACGCTCGAAAATTTGTTTCAGATGGAATGCATGTTTGTCTCTCTTTTTCGAAAATATTGTGACATCATCGAGATATACCACAACACTAAAGCCAATGATACCTCAGAAATCTATATCCATGGCCCTCTGGAAAGTAGCTCGAGCATTAATGAGTCCAAAGGGCATTCTTCTGTAAGAAAAAGTTCCCCACTTGGTTCTAAATGTGGTTTTAATCCTATCCTCTTCAACTACTAATACTTGATTATAGCCAGAGAATCCATCTAATAATGAAAACAATTCAAAACCTAAAACCATCCACAGTATTTGCTCCATGCGTGGGACTAGATAGTTATCTTTATCTAACGCATGATTGAGGTTTCTGAAATATACACAGAGCTTGATTTCTCCTGACTTTTTCCTTACTGGCACCAAATTAGAAACACATTCCGAATGTCTAACTTTGAATATGATTTTAGCATCCAACAATTTTTTCACTTCACTTTCAATTAAAGGTTTCAGCTTTAGATGCATCTTCCTCAAAGGCTATTGGTAAGGCTTGACTCCAGCTTTAATCGGGATGACATGGTGTATAATATTTGTGCCATACATTTTAAGCTCTTCATATGTCCAGGAAAAAACATCTTTGCACTATTTGAACAGACTAATGAACTTAATTCTTTCACCCAGAGGACAACACTTTCCCAAATTTACATATCTGGGTTCAACTTCAATCCCCAAATTTATTAGCTCAAATTGCAAGGATGAGCTATAAGTCCTTACATTCGTTGTCTTTTTGAACTTGTTGTTTAAGTCAAACATTTGTTCCAAAGTCCTAACTCCCTTAGGAATAAAATTCCCAAATTTTAATTATGCTTGGTGTTCTTCATCATCTATTATTGCTCCTTTAAAAGTCTCATCATTCATCAATCATTCCAAAATTTGTTTATCATCATCAAAAACCCATAGATTGGTGATCATATCCAAAACAGAAGGCCTGAACAGTAATTCAATAGAGCATCTATTATTAGAAGGTACTAGCCTTGCAGCTAAGGTAGCTAGTAAATCAGCTGCTACATTCTTTAATCTAGGAATGGACACAATATTGAATGCTTGAAAATTTATATGCAAATCCCAAACTTCATTTTGATAGGCTTTTAAATGTGGTGAAATACAATGCATCTTATTTCAAATTTGCTTAACAACAATTTCAGAGTCTCCATATACTTTCATATTTTTCACTTTCAGTTCTATTTCCTTTTTAAGTCCCTGAACTAGTGCTTCATGCTCGGCTGTATTATTTGTACATTCAAATTCTAATCTACAAGAAAGAAAATGTTTATTTTTTCTTGGATCAATCAGAACACAACCAGCTCCTGATCCTTCCAATGTCTTAGATCCATCAAAATAAAGGGCTCAAAATCTATCTACTTCTACTGAACTTGAATTAAAAACTACATCTAAAACTAAATCTACTATTTTACAGTCAATCTCATCAGCCCGTGAAAATCGAAGGAGATCGGGCTGAGTGTCAGGTATACTACTGGAATCTTCAGCTTGGTAATTTCCCGGTTCCAATTCAATGAAGTAATTTCCCAACACAGAGTTTACTGGCTCATTCTTTCCCTCTAACTGAGTAACATTGTATTTCATTTGAGGTTCTCTTACTACTTTTATCTCATCGGGACTTCCCTTATGAGGAAACCATAAATGTGACCAATCTGATGCGAAGTATCCATCTAGCCTTGCTGACTAGTCTTGACTCAAAACTAGTCCATAAGCATCTAGTATGTCTACTACTACAATGTCGATGTACTGACATACACTCTCATATGTAGATAAGCGAATGAGAACATCTTCCATTTCCCCTATCACTTTCACAGTTGTCTTGTCTAACTGAAGAACCTGCCAAGTAGATGGTTTAGGTTTTCCATTGATTTTCTTGCATACTAAAAGTGGCATGACGTTGACTGATGCTCCTGACTCTACTAAATAGATGTGCACATTATAGTTGCAAATATCGAAAGTTAGGAGAAATGCTGGGGTTTTATACTTAGACTTACCTCCCACACTTGCTTCACCAATTTCTTCTTCAGGTTGGTTGTCAGTGGGAAGCTCTTCTTCTAGTACCTCAAGTGATTTTAACAGTTTCTCTTTCTGTTGAGGTACATTACATATTTCAAACAATGAGATATTTGCCTTATCTTTTTTAATGTCTTCCACAATATCATACCCCATCTCAGGTTCTTTGAGATTCTTCTTGACGTTATCAATCTTATCTTCAATAGGCTTCAGAGGCATGTTAATTTTCTTCCGATTTTGACTTGAAATGGTAAATTCAGGCATTTTAACAGTTGTAGTGTTCTTTTGTATCTTATTCATATTTTCTTGAAGTTTCTTAATCTTAGGAAGTATTGAATTGTCTTCTTTTAACAAACTTTGACTTCTTGTTGTCACATTGGTTTCTGATGTTTCCTCTTGTTTCAGAGAATCTTCTTCTTATGTATCAAACATTGAGACACAGTCCGATAAAACCGAAGTATCTTCCTCTTATTTTTATGTAGATTGATTATATTTTTCTTCCTCTTTACCAGTTTCTGTCAGTTTGGAATCCAATAATTGATTCATTACCAGTGTCATAGAATTTATCCATTGGGGGCAATTCTTCTCAGAATGAGGCTGTTGATGAAAAGTACAAAAATTATCCATGCGTACATCAGTTAAATTCATTGCTGCAAGACTATGTGGAGGAGGCTTAGGTTGACTATTGTCTTCCCTTTTATTATAATAAGGCTTATATGATTTATGAGCTTCTTTTCTTTCTCTAAATCTATCACTCTATTGGATAACTTTTGCATCATCTTCAACATCCCTTGAAAATCCTGTGATGGCTCATCCTTAGGCTTAGTCAATAATAAAGGTTTCTTGCTTCCAAAAGTATTTTCTTCCGACTGCACAGGATAATTTTCTATGCTTTCCAACTCAGCCTCCACCTTCTTAGCTTCTTCATAAGTTTCTGCTAATGTAGGTCTCACTGATTTCTTGGAAAACATGGCTATATTAGGCCCAAGGGCTGAGGTATAGTATTCTATTAGAGCATTTTTAGATGGCTTATTTACTACAGTAAAATTGTTTAGGTAAGCAACAAATATTTGAGTGAAATCATGTACTTTTTCTTTTCTTTCTTTCTTTGGAGCACATAACCCCTTGATTAAGGCTGCATTAGTTTTCTGAACTGCATATTTACTTCTAAACATTCTCTCAAATGTGTTCCAATCCGTGATTGAATTCGCAGGAAGTGAAAAATACCATGAGGCTTCTTTTCCTTTCAGAGTGTGGGGAAACAATATACACACTACATCTTCATGCTCCCCATCTTGTAATCCTTCTATGGCCAAGTAAAAACTCTGTAAATGATCATCTACCAAAACTCCTTCACCTAGTTCAAAATTGGGTAACATCTTTTCAAAATATTGAGGCAAATCATGCAAGGGAGGTGTCAAATTTAAAGGTGATCTAGCTCTCCAAGCAGGCAGTGGAGGTGGTTGGTTTGCATTTACATTAGCCATGATTTTGAGTGGAGAATGAGGTAGTGATGGAACAGGGGTCTCAAAAGGTCAACAATAAGGTGAATCTAGATCCAATTGATTCAAAGGTTGTTCAACTTCTTGTAAGGATGCTTCTACCAGTTCTTCAAGATCTTCTACCAACACTGAGTCTTCTAATTGAGGGAAATATTTCTTATGATACTCTCTTCTAGGTAAGATAGAAATGATAGGTAATCCTCCAATATTTTCTGTATATGCCCTAGTGATTCTTCTTAAATCATCAACCACTTTGTTATCGACAGGATACAGATACCCTTTCTCTTTATCTTCAGGAATGGATTCATGAAACAAACTACTTTCAGAACTGTCACGGATGGAGTAATTTCGAGGAAGTGAGCTTCCTCAGCTAGCCATGCACTGGTGGCCCTCCTTCTAGCGCCAAAAACTGTTGAGGCCTGGAAAATTCCTGACAAAGAGAAATTCGCATGGCTTGGGGTACCACAACAGACAGCTTGGGGTACCAATTCTGTTACTAAGAGAAATTCGTATGGCTTGGGGTACCACAATAGACAGCTTGACTCTAGAAATAAATCCTTTCCAATATGCAAGAGAAATCAAATACCTAACACTAAAGGATTAGACCTCATACCTTATTCCGGACGGTTGAAGTAGATCCCCGTTGAGCTTTCCAACTTCAGCTTAAATTGATGAATCACTTCCTCAACAACAAGTAAACAAGACAAGCATACTATATATTGGTGCTAGATCTACTCTAGCATATATCATAAACAATGTATAAGCATTCGAAATCATCCATGGATAAAATATTCATTCAAACATACATATTGTACAGGAAAAGATATTTCTATAAATATAAAATCATAGATTACAATGAATACAACCTCTGTTGGCACGTCTGCGAATCGGAGAAACTGAATCCCTCACTTGGGCTTCCACCACCTCAATCCTCCATCTCTCGATAGCAAGCTCACAAAAAAAAGGCAAGCTTGGGAAGAACACCAAAGTGATCCAAGGGACAAAAGGATGCAGACTCAAGCACAAGTTCCAGCAACAATGGACTATAGTTTCTTTGCTCTCAATTCTCTTATGCCTTCAATGTATCCAAAGGGTTCCTTATATAGCTTTTCAATGGGGTAATGAAGGGTCGAATATGAGCAATCTCAAGGCATATGGAAGGCCAGGAGACAAATGAGTCAGATCTATGTCAATGAAAACTCCAAAAGGATTTGGATTTTGTACACATCCCGATGTACGCGGTTTTAGGGGTCAAACCCGCGTATATACGTGATAAGGGGTTTAAAATTTGTGTGTATCAATTTTCAAATATTTATAGGGATGGTGTAAGAAACATCAAAGGACAAAAAATGGTCCAAGGGGTCTAAGGAGTCTACAGAGGGACAGGGGAAGGCCATACAAGTGTGATTCACCTGGTGTAGTAAAATCAGCTATAACAAATGCCCCCTAATGTGTGAGGTCAGAGGGGTCATACGATGATCGAAATACATTATAAGTCCATCCCAGAAGTGGAATGATGAAGAATCCCAAATGGAATACCAGCCACCCAATTAGCATAGTACAATGATACAACTCTGCACATAACTGCAAATACATATAGCAGTCCGGATACATAAGAGTGCAATGGCCATGAATAGGCATGATACACAATATCACATAAGTGGTCATCACCATGTACAATATACATAGATCAGAATCTCCATGATGAATATATACAAAGGATCATTATCTCCATAATGGTTGAAGATATACAATGGATCAAGATCTCCATAATAGCTGGAAATGTCTGACATATACTGGAATCAAGTCATGAGAGCTGAAATCTCATGAACACTAGCACGATCAAGGATGTAGCATATAAGAGATGCCACCAATCTGGAAGGTCTTCTACACAAACCGCTACGAGTACATGTCCTACTATGAAAATAGAGGTGTCGAGGTCAAACATAGTAGTCCATCATCTGATTACTGGTCATTGATGTATATCGTTAACAGACACTAGATCACCCACTGATAATGATAATGGGAATCAAGGTACTAAAGTGCAAACTAACAAGTGCGAATAGATGTGTTGAGGTCAAACACTTGAGAGGATCCATCGATCAGGGGACATTAATGTATTCCCAAGAACTGTCGATGGCGAGAGAACCTGCCACTGATGACTGCAAGTCTCAAGGCACTAAAAAATGACTCTAGATTCCAATCCTAGAATAAATGATCTGAATTTGATGGGATGAAATCCACTGGAAGGAGGGCATTAAGGCATCCCCCATCATCCAACACGAGGTACTTAGAAAAGTTGTATAATGTGGAAGGACTCAATCATAAGGTGCATGAACCAGTAACTGTATCAGGAATGGCCAACATGCAAAGTCAAGATAACTAAGGAATGGTCGACTCAGGTTTCAACTTCCTTTTAACAAGAGCATAACAATGAATGGTGACTGAATAAAGGAAGCATAGACTCGATATACAAAAATGGGACATCTCTGCGACATAGGAGGCATCGACAGAGGCTCCATGGGGACTGGAAGCTTAACCATTCAATGGAGATAAAATCAGATAAACGAGTACAGCTCCTAAAGTGAAACTATAAACCCAACCAACGGATGTGATATATATTGCTCTATTTGAAGGCGACACGACTCAACAGCTACCAGAAGATAACATCTTTCCTTGTCTAGCTTTTTGGTTTTTTCATTTTTTTGGACTTTTTCAAATATTTAAAAATCTTGAAAAAGAATAAAATGGCTTTATAGTTACAGAATAGGAGGAGACGAGTGTCATATGGACAAACAAACTAGTTCCAAGCAGTGGAACATACCTATGCTCAATGAAAGGATACATGTGTAGGATAGTGACACTTGGGGGAAAGTCCCCTCCCAGTAAAAATAGGGAATCAAGCTGCAAAGGATATATGAAATGGCTCTGCATGGCTAGACATGAGACAAGCTCAGGCTATATGGCTAAAACTCAATGTCAGGGAAGCCGACGTAAGGCTAAGTAAGGCAAGCAAAGCTCATGATAATGCAATTAGAACTTGGCATAAGGGAGTCCCAGGGAAATGGCTAGCATAAAGTTCAAGAGGAGTATGAATCTCTTTCTCAAGGACATGGTGGGACTAAAAGGGACTCCAAAACCTAAGAGAGGACTCGCAGCATGGGTACCAAATGCAAAAGGGAGCTAACTAGGACACCCATGTATAGGAAAGCTCTACCATTTACATAGTACCACTTCTAACAGCAGCATGAAGGTTCCGTGATACCATGGAATGGGTTCATACCTAAGGTTAAGATGAAATGGTCATAAGGCAATGCATAAGTGCAAGCGGATGTGATATCCTAACCTATATGCTAGTTCAGACATAATACTTGTGATAGGCATGAACGGGTCGAACCCTCGGAGAGAGTGTACAAAAACTGGACCCTACATGACAACCATATTAGTCCAAAACAACCGAAAATAGTCAATAAAGAATCCAAACTATAGGATATAGGGAGGAATGATCATGACAACTGCACCCAAAGGAAACAATGCGGTGAATGATGGGACATAAAAAGGAACGTAACATGTAGACCCAACATTCACACATCCACTACCACCCCTGTGAGGGTGACCAATGGTGTAAAGACCGAGTGAAGGGAAAAAATCCTCCACAAATGGAGTAGAGGATGGAAGATGACCATTCCCAAATCTATGAGCACGGTAAGGGGCTGTGATGCCCCCAAGTCTGACACCAAGGTCTGTACTAGGACCAAGGACGGGTGATAGAATACTAGGCATGCCGAAAATAAAAGGACCCAAAGTCAAGAGAGAATAAATATACTCAAGTAACCATGATCCCAAAGGCCAGCTAGTGCACAAAAAGCATACTCCTAAGAAAATATATAGCCAAAATACGAGTAAACCAAGGGGAGGATATGTGAGCTATCGAATGCAGTAGGTATGTCTCACCCAGGAGAGGCTCGAAACTCCCATACACTACAAGCAGAGGTATGTAACCAATTATAGTGGCCCTTGGCTTCAATGAATAAAGCGGCTGTGTTGTTCGACCTTTACCTGGCCGGGACACCCGTAGAATAACCCCTGCAAAGTACCCCCTCGATATCCTAGGTAATGCAACTAAGGTCACCTCAATATAATCAATGCTCAGGCGGACAGTCGTAGGTGGGATTGACCGTATGGGTAGGGTAGCAAAGCCCGAAACTCTCGAAAGAGCCCCCAGAT
Organism: Pseudotsuga menziesii; assembly: GCA_001517045.1. Classification (NCBI taxonomy): domain Eukaryota; kingdom Viridiplantae; phylum Streptophyta; class Pinopsida; order Pinales; family Pinaceae; genus Pseudotsuga; species Pseudotsuga menziesii. The sequence goes on along the minus strand of LPNX010448723.1, from coordinate 77,321 downwards.
ATGAATACAATCCTGGAAATATCTCCGGTGCTACTCAGTTATGACTAGTGGTCATCCCAATCATTAACCGTTCACATTGCCTCATGCTTAACTCCCTTGTAAGAGGAGGATCGTGAGAAACACTAATTATACCAAGGATTTTCACACTCTCACCTGGAAAGACACATACATGTTTTTGTTCAGTGGTCTTGGAGAATTTACTCACAATGAACTATTCCAAGACCCTAAAACCTAATCTTGTTGGTTCACCCTATAAAAGAAAAGAGTGTAATTCATTTTATTATGCGTTGATTTTAAGTAAATATGCACACCATAACAAACAATGCTAAGTGCAATCTTTGTCAAATGAAAAATAGAGTATGCCACTACATGAGATGCATAAATATATATTCCTTTCTGAGTGCCAATGCAATCCTTCCTATATGAAATCCTAAACACAACTCTCTTCCAAGCAATCCAATGCAAGTACCTCCTCAAATCCATATCTAAGATGCAACTAAGAGTGCAACTACATTGTATTTTCCAATATAAAAGAATGAAAAATGCAATAAAATTCATCTAAAACTCTCAGTCTCTGCAGCAAGTATAAAACACAAGCCCAGCAAGACACTGAGAAAAAAAAGAGTAATGCACTAATGGAAAAACAAAAAGGATAAATGACTAAAACTACTTTCAACAAAAAATCAATGAAAAAGTGGTCTCTGGTCATAAAAGAAGCATCCAACAGACAACATCAGACCCAAGGAAGACCCAACCACACTCACAATGCACCCAATAACTTCCCACAACATCAAACTCACCAAAAGGGAGGATGTACGCGACTGTTTAAAGAACAGTTGCATATATACGCGACTTTTGGCCAAAAACCTGCATTTATACTCAGATTTTGGCCAAAAACGTGTGTGTATACGTGACTTTTGGCCAAAAATCCATGTATGTACGTGACTTTTGGCCAAAAACCTGCATTTACAGAGAAGGTAGTGGTAAAAAGAAATCCAAGGGTCAAACCAATAAAGGGGAGTGTCAATGGATGAACATACTATAAAATGCAACGCAGAAACAAGGAGAAACAAAGAGCAAGTCAAGAATATCAAGCCCATTGTGCCCGCAAACCCCAAATAAAAACAAGGAACATCCCCAGCAGATTCGTCGATTCTGTTACGGAGAGAAATTCCAATGGATCGGGGTACCACAACAAACAACTTGACTCCAGAAATCAATCCTTTCCAATATGCAAGAGAAATCAAAGATCTAACACTAAAGGATCAAACCTCGTACCTTATTTTAGACGGTTGAAGTAGATCCCCGTTGAGCTTTCCAACTTCATCTTGAATTGATGAATCACTTCCTCAACAACAAGTAAACAAGACAAGCATACTATATATTGGTGTTAGATCTACTCTAGCATATATCATCAAGAATGTATAAGCATTCGAAATCATCCATGGATAAAATATTCCTTCAAACATACATTATTGGACAGGAAAAGATATTTCTATTAAGATAAAATCAGAGATTACAAGGAATACAACCTCTGTCGGCACGTCTACGAATCAGAGAGACTGAATCCCCCATTTGGGCCTCCACCACCTCAATCCTCCATCTCTTGATAGCAAGATCACAAGCAAAAGGCAAGCTTGGGAAGAACACCAATGTGCTCCAAGGGACAAAGGGATACAGACTCAAGCACAAGTTCTAGCAACAATGGACTATAGTTTCTTTGCTCTCAATTCTATTATGCCTTCAATGTATCCAAAGGGTTCCTTATATAGCTTTTCAATGGGGTAATGAAAGGTCGAATCCGAGTGATCTCAAGGCATATGGAAGGCCAGGAGACAAATGAGTCGGATCCATGTCAAGGAAAACTCCGAAAGGATTTATATTTTTTTACACATATTGATGTACGTGGTTTTAGGGGTCAAACCCGTGTATATATGTGATAAGGGGTTTAAAAGTCATGTGTATCAATTTTCACATATTTATAGGGATGGTCTAGGAAACATCAAAGGACAAAAAATGGTCCAAGGGGTCTAAGGAGTCTACATAGGGACAGGGGAAGGCCATACAAGTGTGATTCACCTTGTGTGGTAGAATCAGCTATAATAGTTTGCATTTACATTAGCCATGATTTTGAGTGGATAATGAGGCAGTGATGGAACAGGGGTCTATAAAGGTGAACAGTAAGGTGAATCTGGATCCAATTGATTCAAAGGTTGTTCAACTTCTTGTAAGGCTGCTTCTACCAGTTATTCAAGATATTCTACCAACACCGAGTCTTCTAATTGAGGGAAATCTTTCTTTTGATACTCTCTTCTAGGTAAGACAGAAATGATAGGTAATCCTCCAATATTTTTCATATATGACCTAGTGATTCTTCTTAAATCATCAACCACTTTGTTATCGACAGGACATAGATACCCTTTCTCTTTATCTTCAGGAATGGATTTGTGAAACAAACTACTTTCAGAACTGTCACCGGTGGAGTAATTTTGAGGAAGTGAGCTTCCTCGGCTAGCCATGCACTGGTGGCCCTCCTTCTAGCGCCAAAAACTGTTGAGGCCTGGAAAACTACAGGAAACAACTGTTAGGGATTCTCCCCAATAAACATTCCCAGTTAGCCCATTACTGTTTGGTATGGGGAATCCATCCAGTTTATGGTCCGGCTACCGTAGATCAAGTAACAAATTAAAATGTTTTATCGGTTATGGCTCGATCCACCATGTATATTTTTAGTTTTTTGTGTTTAAGTTATGATGTGCAAGTGCCTATCGAAAAATGCAAATTGATAGAGATAATGAGGAGTGTCACAATGTGATGCGCAGGTTCTTAAATCTCTCGCATCTAAATCACAAACAACTAGAAAATAACTATAACTAACTAACCTATCCCTAGGGAACAAAATTATCAGTTATCAATGAGTAATGTATTTCTATGCATGTATTAAGAAAAAATACAAATAGTTGTTACCTATTTCAGAACACATGAACATTAATAGAAACATGAACAACATGATAGCTTATTGTTTATGACAACCTTCATTACTCACAGTGGAAATTTCATAGAATAAACTATAAGACATCCATAACATGAATAGAAATTCAATGATTTAGAATGATCTCGCAATTAATGGACATAAGCTGAAAATGAAATAGTTTCATTCAACTGATCCATAGAAAAGCATTCGAAACATTCCACCAAATTTCTCCAGCAGAAACTTGTAATTCTTTATTGTAAAAGGAAGTAGTTCTTCTTACAATATACTCTCAAAAATTGCTTGGGAAAGAAGTCTCTCCTCTCTACATCTAAACTCTCCTTTATTTATACAAAAAAGAAAAAGCTTTGGGCTACCCCTTAATGAATTTTGGGCTTCCCAAACCTTTCAGTTCCAAAATTTTGTCTTGTAGTATGTGCTCATGATTTATACATTATATTACATTTTAAAACAAAATATTTTAAAATACTTTATGAAAAGGGTCCCGCTTGGTCGTTGATGAACTTTTTCCGTGCCTAGGCCTCCGCTGCTATACCTTCAAATCTAGAGGGTTCAAAAAAACAGATATTTATCTCATATTTGGTTTCATGTTTCCTTACCCCTTCTATTATTGCAAGACTGAGGCACAACTGATCTTCCAGGAGGTGTATACTTACGGCTGCATGTGCCACTGCATTCTTTAAAACCTGTTCATATAGATCCTTTAACTATTGGATCTCTTGCTCATATTCCTATTATCTATTCTGTAGATGCTCTATAAACAATTTATGCTCTGGTATTACGTCCAATCTTTTCTCTGCCAAAATCTAGCATCTATTATATGTAGCAAGCACCCTCCTGCAGTATTCAACACATGCTCCCTTTGTTTTATTTACAGTTTTCTTGAATTCTTCTGCAACATTGATTGCAAACTCCAATAAATCATATTCCTACTTTAAACTCTGTTGGTGTTTAACTGGTAGCTCCGCAGGAGATTCCTCATTTGTTTCTATCCACATTATTCTTCCCGTCAGAATCTCTTGAGATCTGTCCAGAAAATAAGACGTAGTGTCCAAAATTTCTTCTAATCTGTTATCTATTTGTAAGCTATTACATCTTTCTTCTTCCATACACATTTGCAAATGGTGGGTCTTCCTTCTCTGAGTTAGAACATGTTCTTTTAAAGGCTAGAATTATGTCTTATGTTATTTAGCATCCTTCAGTGATGCTGTCAATGAAGTATTATGTTCTTCCATGGCGGCCTTCTCTATTTACAACTCAGCAATTATGCTTTGTAACTAGTCCTTTTCTACACTCAGAGTTTCATAGGACACCTGGATGTGATTTTTCTCAGTTTTCAATACTTGATTCTCTAGTTGTAGCCTTTGTAATTCTGCAAAGTTGTTATGAGCATCATTTTCTGTTCTCTCTATAGAGACTTCTAAAGCCACCTTATTTGCCTGCAGAGTCTAGAGTTCTATCTTTGAAGTCCTCACTTTATTCTTCATGTCCTTATATTTCCTTTTTAGTTTATGACCTTCATCCCTCTCCTTCGTCAGTGTTTATTTTAACCGTGTCGCATTCTTTGTTGACTGTTCAACATCCATTATGATCCTATCTACATTATCTTCAGTAGCTTGGGTTAACACCACCCCAACTCTTGCTATCAATCGTGGATCTGCAATTGTTCAATACACCAAAGTCTTATCAGTTATCATCTTTATGGATTGTCCTCTAGTTTCAACCTTTTTCTTGGTTCTTTTAACAATCCTTTTCTTCTCCTTGTTATAATAAATAGTACTGAAGTCAGGTACTTCCTCCCCTTCTTTTGGAACGAAAGGGATTAGATTCATTATAGAAAATGAAGCTTTCCCTATTATGCTTCCCGAAGATGCAACAGGTTCCTGGGGATCAAGATTTGATTGTTCGTGTCCTTGATCTATGTGATCTTGTCCCCCCTGTGTATCCATCTGCTCAGTAGTCTGTTGGTCCTTTTGAGATCCTATTAATCTCAGACCCTCACTTTCATCTTATCTTTTCTTTATCTCTGCTTCTTCATTTCTCTTTCTCTCCTCCTCTTCCTTATTTGTTGCTTTTTCTGCAGCTCTCTTTCTTTATTCTTCTTCATTCTTTAGCCAACTATTTGACTCCTGTGCTAGCCTTTTATCATATTCTTCCTTCTTTTTGGCCTCTTCTTCTTCCACTATCTTAGTCTTCTATGCAGTCTTGCCTTTTCTTCCCACAGTAGTGATTTTCTGTTTAAATCTCTTCTTAAGGCCAGTCATGTTTTTTGCACTCCTAAATGTTTCCTCGTCATTGTCCCACAAGTTGGTATACTCAAAATGAATGCTTTCCTCTTTGTGATGATCAGCTACCTTATTTCGAGAGTCATTCTTGTGAAAGTTCATTTCACCAAAACGAAAGTGCTCCAGCTCCTGCATAAATTCTGCAGTCTATTTTAACTTTGAAAACTTATAACTCCCTAGCCAAAAAGGTATGGTAGGATATCCTGCCTTTTTACGCTGAAACAAGAAACTTCCCACACCATCAATATATACCTGCCTAACTACCTCTTTATGTAGCACATAATCAGTGGCATATTTAGGGTGTAGAGAAGGTGCCCTGGAGCCACCATACATCCTGATATACATTCCTTCCTCAGTTAAATAATAGTCTCCATATTCCTCAATGACTTTGAATGCCTCTTCGGACATGCAGTTGCATTCAGTCAAGAAAATTAGAGTGTACAAAGGCATGATGAAGTGTTCACATATTTCTCTATAGTAGCTATAGTATTTGTGTGCCCAAAATAATTTATATGCAGTGTATACCGAGGTCATGTCCCTATCCCTGTGACACCCCTCCCAAAGCTGAATATATGCATGCTGAGAGGCTATTGGACACTATGTTTTCCCAATTGAATATATTTCCTTGAGTGGCCACATAGAAGATAATTGGTATCCATCCTAATTTGAAGCTTTTTCCGTGAGCTCTCCCAAAAATCCTATTCAGCATTAGTGCAATAAATCTATAGGGAGTCCAGAGAGTAGATGTATCATATTCTCCTAAAGGCCTGGTTCGAAAGTTCTTCCCTGCTATCATCATTCTTTTAACTATTTCTACCAGGTCCATATCTGTCTCTTTCAACCAGCTTTTTGTTAAGTAAATCTGATCATGAGGCAGATGATATGCCATGGAGACATAAGTAGGGCTATATATGGCGTAGCCTTGTTTATCAGTATTTTCAAGGATCATCATAGTTACATCTGCCCTAGGCAGAATCCAACTGATCACCTCTGAGCACGGGAACAACTCAGGTCTTGTGGCTACTTTCATAAGAGCCAATTTCTTGATGTTTGCATAAATAGTTAGCTCTTCAAATCCTGCATCAAGCACATTCTGAATTGCAATCATCCTGTATATTTCCCCCCATTTATAATCTGGTTTGACCCTGGTGGTAGCTTTGGTATCTGCATGTATGTATTCAACCCTGGTGATGATCTCAACCTCTAGTTCTCCTTCAACAACTGGAGCCTTATTCTTTTGTCTTTTAGACATATCTTCTTTGCAGCAATCACCCTGTCATAAACATAGCATGTTCTTAGACCATTTAGCTTTTACCAAGTGAAACAATAATAACAAAAAACTATATCAATCTATTTACCTCTTCCATATGCATTCTGAAAAATGAACTATACACAATATTAATGCATTAAAAGAAACAATGACAAGGAAAAAGAAAATGCTGCAAGTTGTGTCTTAAAATCCTCTAAGTCCACTTTCTGTAACTAAAATCACAGCCCCGATAGAACAGACTCTTCATTTTAATCCAGAACATATCTGAACTAACTCAAACTCCTCTGATAAAAGCATGAACCACAATGTTGCTATTCCTAATCCTCAAAACACTTAGACCCTATACCGTGCTCCTCGTCTTGGAAAATCCTAACTAGACCAATACACTGAAAACCTCTGCCATCCCACAAAAATAGGGTAAACGAATACAACATTTGAACCCCCCCCCCCTCCCCGAACGACCATGAATAACCAAAGAATGGGTGATGCAGACAGTGTAACGCTTATCTGCACCAACCCCTAAATCTTTTAGACATGAGTAAAGCATGCATAACGGCTCAATTACGGGGGCTCAAAAGAAAAAATCGCTCAAGAAAATTGAAATAGTTAAATTCCTCAACCTTAAAACATTATTGCAAGCATACAATGAAGAAAAATAAGCTTTAAGCGGGAAAAATAAACTCACGCAAAATCCTAAGAGGGAAAAACCTACCGAGGAAAAACCACGGTTCCAATCAACGAATAAGAATCAAACAACAAGGTCGTGGATTACCTACCTCGAAAAAATGCAGTGCAGTTGTCTAGATGACCCAAAAACTCCATGGTAGCACATCAAGGAGTGAAATCTGGATAGTTGGGCACGTGAAACAGTTCAATCGACAAGGATTGGAGCAAACACAAGTTTCAACAAGGATAATAATAAAATAATTCTCTACCTCTATATATAAACCCTCGGTAAAAGAATAGGTGGTCGGGAGCTCTAAACGTCGGGAGAGTAGTTCAATTCAGAGCCGCAATGGCGGGCTTACAAACTACCATGGATCTGCGACAACATAAAACCTGTCGGTGGTCAGAAGCTCTAAATGCTAAGGATCAGCGATTCAAACCTCAACGTTTCCATAGTGTCGACGATGCCGAGCACTATCACCACGATGGTTATGTGTCAGAGATCAGAAATACTATCCTACAACGCAGTATCAGCGATAGAAAAACTATTCTTCGGGTCACTTATCAACTTTCTTCTAAAACATCGACGACGTGGAGGACAAGTCCTTCGATCCACTGTCGAAAATTGTTCCGATAGCGATAAAAACCAAGTCATCGATAGTTAAAAAGGTTTGAACAATAAAAGGGAGATAAAAGCATGGATCAGTGAGGAATGGAACTATCCATCCAGACATTCACCATTTCCCTTCCTAAATTTTAGTGGCATAGAGGACTAATGCCCCGACTCATTCGTCAATTGACGCCCGACAGCAATAAAAGAAAATCATCAAAAAAATCAGAAATGTTAAGTGCTCAAAAAAAGCGAAAGACTCTTCGGCTAGGCAATGGCAATACTAGCTCATTTAACTTCTGAAACAGTGGAAAAAATAGTCAACTAATCCTCCAACTTCCCAAAGATCAATTTTAAGTGGAAAAAACTGGACTTCCAGGACAAATTTAAAGAAATGAAACAAACCTGAGCTAGATAAAATCAAAAGGAGGGTCCAATATTTTCAAAAAAAATGGGAAAAGGTTGCAGTTGCAACAGGAAGTCTCTTATTTCGAGGATAATATGCATTATATATGATTTAAACACTAAGTAGTTGATGCTGCAAGTAAATTATCCTACTTTCCTATTCAGCCACACTCATCCCATAATCCACTTAATCTAATCTAGTTTCTCAAGAATGCAATGACAAGTACCTCTTACGATTATTAATCTAGGATTGAAATATTCATGAAATAACATCTAGATTACTTTTGCAGAAAATAAAATCCCTGATTACCAAACCATACAAAGATGCATCCAACTATCCTGATTTAGTTATAGAAATCCAAAGTACATGAATTGAATTCCGCTACTCTAAAAATTCAAAGTACAGGAATTGAATTCAGCTATTCTAGAAATTAAAAGTACAGGAATGAAATTCTGCAATTATAAATGCAAAGATCTAAAGAAAACAGTAATTGAAAGAAATAGGGATGAACAAGGCTATCACAGCTATCACACAGTTGCATAAAAGACAATTAACCTATATAGTCGACTGCCACACCATGCCACTACAGTTTTACAGGAGATGCAATTACTGATTATTCAAATGACACACTGTAAATCAATAACTATTGCAGCTTACTATAAATAAAGGAAATTATCACAAAATCACACAACAAAATTAATATGATACCTAATTAACTCAACAATCCCTATGGCAAGGAGGGCCTAGCCTTCACACAAAGATGTTGGAAGTAACACACATTAAAACGCTGAGATCTGAAGAATCAAACTCCTTGTATTAAAAAATTGTAGATGAACACACAACCTTACTCACAGCTGATACAATAATTTGGTTAAAAGTTCAACCCCTGGCTCATAATGGTTTCCCATATTTATGCAATTACAATCATAACCTTTTCCTACTATTATCGGGCAGCGATGAAGATCTCTGATCTTCAGGCTACCCTAATTACAATAAGTTGTTATAGTCGTGGCAAGATGAGAGAAAAAGATATAGGGAAGCTGTTATTCGAGCCATAAATAATGATCATGATTGATTGAGAAGATATTCCATGGATTACAGCTACTTTTGAGAAACAGCGCATTGTTGCCTCCAAATATGTCTCAATCTGTTGTAGCTACCCTTGTGCAGCTCGCATGGACTAATACACTGGGACCGCGTTCTTTGGGAAATGATGGAATGGATGGCAATCAGCTTTAGCAATGAATGTCCATCCCTCCTTTGGCATGTTCAGCCTGCTACACCTATATTCTCTATATCTCAAAATATATTTATAAAACCATCATATGTTAGCATAATTTAAGATGTAGAGCCCTGATTACCACATTCCTAAGCATTTATAAAATAAAACAATGATTAACCATACATGTATGACTTGAGGGGCCAAGTGAGGGAAAAACATCTATTTAGCATGCATAATAGAGTAGGATGAGGCAAAAAAAGGTGGATAAGGGTGGTCAAAAAGGGGCCATTTATGGGCCCAACATCTCCCCCCAACTGTACTGTTGCATGTACTCGTACAACAACCTCCATTATTCTGAATCTGAATTTGGCATTATGCTTCATTCATGGAGAGAAGAAAAGTTGTATGGGAATTCATATGTTCCTTCTTTTTCTACAAATCCCTTATGGACAACACTTCTGCTCTTCTACCTTGGTTAATGAGAAATATTCCCTATACGGTTTTTCTCGCCACTAGATGAGAGGAAATTTAAATTTTAGTCCCATCCAATTAACCCCACATTCCCTCATGCATCCAACATAACCCCCAATCCTGGAAAGTGCTTGTTCAAATTCTTGTAACAGTAGGGGTCCCTATTTCTAAGGGTTGGAGAGGCAACCTACCATATGTGTTGGCTACCTTCCAAAGCCATTCATTGATGCATGGAAATCTAGCTAGTACAAGTATAAATAAACCTTTCCTGAAGTTCGATTATATACCGAGTTTGGATGGGACATGAGAGTAGACTCTGATGTCAAGCAAGGAGAAGACGAGGATTCTGAGGTTCTCTTCATATCCAAATATTAGAGTGGGCCTCATTGTGAGAGAAAGTTTGGAAAGACCTTTCCCACTGAACATGAATGCTCACAAAGGAGGCAAAAGCCCTTAGTTGAACATCACCTGAGAAAGGAACAAGATTTGAATGGCAGTCCAAAGGACAAGCCATCTCATGCAAATAAAGCCCACACAGCAAGTTCTGGTCCTCAAAATCACTTCCCAGAAATGTTTCCAGGAATTTCGTTGAGGTTTCTATTTCATATGATCTCCCTTCTTTCATGGCCCTTAGTTTAAATGAAATAAATTGCTCGAATAAAAACATAAGGTAAGAGGAGGATGGTACTCTGGTACCCAATAACTCTTGAGAAAGAGCATACAGGTAGTCTTTTTCCACCTGCATGGACTTGAACTTTTTGAGCTCCCTTATCTCCTTCTGTAGTTCTTCTCCATGGATTTTTTGGGTCATGAGTTATTCTGGCCATTTTTCCTTCAGTTCCCTGATGGTCTTTCTATGTTCAGCGACGGAAACCATCCCTTCTTGATATCTCTCCACCCGGCTCCTCCACTTCCTCACTTCTATTCTCATGATGGAGAGTTATTTTTCTCTTCTTCAGGATGTTCTTCCTTATCAGAATCCAAATTGATAAAATTTTGAGGAATTTGAGTCCATACCTTCTCACCCAATGTGCCACATTGAACATCCTGCACTTCTAAGATCACTTCAAGGGGTGCTGGTTCTTGTGTAACAACATCCCTTCTTGGAATTTCTTCTGCAGCAACTTCAACCATAGGTAGTCCTAAAACAACTTATGGAGATGATGATTCTTGTGTAACAACATCCTCTTTTTGAATTTCTCCTATAGCAACTTCAGTAGCTGATTGCGAGGATGTTGGTTCTTGTGGGACAACTTCCTCCTGAATTTTAATCTCCTTATCTACCTGATTATCAGCTACAACTTCAATAGGGGGATGCAACGCCTCTCATTCTTGTGTAACAGAGCCCTACCCTTCTCTTTCTTCATGCTGCTAGGACTGTAGAGTTGCTTTCAGGTATTTTTCAATATGGAGTTGTTCCTCGAGGATTTCAGTGTCCCCTGAGGATTGTGATTGCATTTGTTCATCCTCTCCTAAATCCAAATCAGGAATGATATCCATTCTGGGGTTGGCTTCTTGTTGCATCCTGAGAGTCTCCACAAAAATTTCCGTGGATGTTGGTTCTTGTGTAGAAACATCCTGGTTTACTTCCTCATCTTCATGTTGTTGCAATTTCATTTCTATTATCTCTGTGTCATGACATGGTTCAGGAGTCATAGTGCAAATTTCTTCATTAAATTCCAGAATGTTTTCAATCCCGGTTTCTTCTTCCCCCATTTGGGTGGAAACTTGAACAAGAATATTCAAGGATGTTGGTTCTTATGTATCAGCGTCCTGTTCGACCTCACCATCATTTTGCTGTTGGGGTTCCATCCCTATTGTTTCTGTGCCCTGAGAAGGTTCATGGGTCACAGTGCAAACTTCTTCAACAAAATCAGGAATAACCTCATCCTTTGGTTCATCTGTACCAATTTGGGTGCCAATTTCAACAAGAATATTCAAAGATGTTAGTTCTTGTGTATCAACATCTTGTTCATTTGCTACTTCCTTTTACTGGAGTTTCTCTTGGGGAGCCTCACCATCCTTCCAATCAAGTTGTCCATGTTCTTCCAAAGCCGTAGGTACGGGTTGTTGTGTCACAAAGGCACAAACTATGACCTTGTAACCTGACTGGTCAAAGATTTCTCCACACAGGACAAACCACTCTTTCTTCCTCATCACCAACCTCAGTAGGAGTTGATCCTTCTAATTGGTCTACAACTTCAACCAATGTGTGCAGCTTCCTTTCAATTTTCTAGTTCGTTCTGGAGTGATTGTACTTCCTCCTTTAATAGCCCATTTTCATATAGAAGTCCTTCAATTTGAGGTTCTTCTACAGCCGGTTTTTGTGGGGCATCATTTTCTTTGGGTCTCAAAATGGGGAACTTGATTTGTGCTTCTAGGGTTGCCCATATTGCCCATGCTGCTTCTGTTGATGTAACTGACCTGGTTCTTTTTCATGTTATTGGTGGTGATGCCCTCCTTTTTTTCCGTGGTGCTGGAATTTCCATATTTGTAGCTGATGTGGAAGGGATATCCTCTGTTTCAACATTTTCTTGTTCTTCCTCGATTAGGGTTCCTCCCCATTCAGGGGAATATTTAATGGTCAACATCTCTTTATTTTCTTCTATTATCATAACTCTAACATCTTCAGTTTCAACTGTCGCAGCATCTAATGTTTCTCTAGTTTCAACCTCTGCTGTGAGAGATGCCATATTATTTAATCTTTCTATAGGGTTTTCTTGTGCATTCTCCTCCAATTGTTCTACTTGGTCTCCTGACTGATCCTCCAATCCAGTCTCACTCCCCCCCCCCCAACTAAATTGGAGGGACTCTGAACCTTTTGTTGCTCTGCATTTCCCCCCAACTATTGATTGGTAGGTTGTTCTTTGTTTTGAACAGGCCCCATGAGTACAGGTACTTCTATTTCCTCTTCTATTGGAACACCGGGCAAAAGAGCGGGTTCCTGAATTTGACCAGTAAATTGCTCCCAGGTTTGGTTTTGTTGAACAAGGGCCTGTAAAATTATTAATTTAATTAGGCCATGGTGGGTAAGGGAGGATTTTGGATGCTTGGTTGTTCTGAAAAACCCTGCCATATGGTATAAATCATGGAATAAATAAAATGGAATGTTTAGCAAGGCCCTGTGATGGAGATGAGATAATAAAGGAAATTCAGAGTAATAAACCATTTTATACCTACCTTCATAGGTGATGTACTTATTGAGGAAAATTGCTACTTGATCCCATGGCTGAGGCAGTAACTGTAATGCTATCCCCCTCCGTGACTGTTGAATGTGCTCCCCTTCTCTTAGAAAATCTTATATTGCTGCAGGATTGGGGGTTCTTTGTCCAAACCAGGCTCCTCCCACCTGAGGAAGGCCAATGATCTCAGCCATTATTGCTTCAGAGACTTCTATACGTAACCCCCAAAATTTTAAGTGGGTTTCTGTAATATTCAAGGTGAATTGTGGAGCTGTCTCGCGATGAAACCCATTCAGGCGTTGGAAGAATTCAGTCCATCCCGCAACTTGAATAATAGCGAAAACCTTGGCATTTCTTCTGAGTTCTCGCATGTTTGGAGGTTCATGTTGAGCTGGGATACCCATGTTTGTTTTCCTTCAAAAGTGTGTTGCAGTTCGATAGTTTACAAATCCCAACAATGGAGGTTAAAGCACAAAGTATGCATGAACATCTGAGAGTGGAGTTGGGTAAATTCAGAAAGTTTCAGAGCATAGGCATTAGAGGAAATTTGGGGCCTAAAATGGGCCTTATAAGAAAACATGCCAAAATAAGTTCTTGTGAGTTGGAATTCAAGAACCAATAGAATTTCAATATAATGAGTCAACCATAATGGTTGAATTGACGTATTTGTCATAAAAAAAAACTACTTTTTTGTTCGTATTTTCAATATATTTCCCTGTATTTTTACTCAAATTTCGATTAGGAGAGCTCATTGGATGTGGAATTTGATTATGCATCCAACGAGTACCCACACTGCATACTTTTGATAGACCCCACTAGCCCAAAAACAAGATATACCTGAAATAAATGTGATGATGATGTCATCATCACATGTTTTCAGGTATTTCTTATTTTTGGGGTAGCGGGGTTTGTCAAAAGTATGCAGTAATGGTACTTGGTGGATGCAGAATCAAATTCCACATCCAACAAGCTCTCCTGATTGAAATTTGAGTAAAAACATAGCTAGATATGTCGAAAATATGAACACAAAAAGTAGTTTTTTTCTTTCTTCCTCCAAAATTAATAAATATTATTTTATTATTTTAACTATTATTTTATTATTTTCCTTAGGAGGCCCATTTTAGACCCCAAAATTCCTCTAATGAATGTTTGGAATTTATCCCAAATTAGGAAAGATGGCGGTTATTAGATAACATAAATAGTCATTAAGTCATACGAGTGGATGGTTAACGATATGGAGGTGTAATAATGGGCACAGAAATGAATGTTAGAATAATCAACCCATAGTTAGCTACCTTAGACATTAAATTAATCATTTTTGTCTTATTTTACTAGTCTCATGATTCCACCTTATGCAAGTTGTCATTTACCTATCCATAGTGGTCAAACTTGCCTATTTTGACTCATGTAGCACTTGGGAAACCTCAAGGAATCAATTCTGCTTTATTCCTGGCCTCCTAGGTGCCCTTATGCTTTTTCTGCTTTATTGCCTGCTTTTTCAGTGCTTTAAGGCAATTGGGAAAGTTTGACTAGGTGAGGTGAACTAGTTTTTTGTCCTCCACATCCTCCACTCTTTTCTCCTATGAAAAGCATGTATGAGTTGTCATTCCATCACTCTTTATCTTTCCTAAGTGCTTTTTCCAATTCGTGAGCTCCAAGACTGATTTGGAAACTACTTTATGCACCTATGGGGGAATTGCTTAATTTTAGTAAGCCTGCTTTTGACTAGATTCGAATTGCCTCCTCATGCATTCAAATACCTTATGTAATTATTTAATGTAGCAACTTATCATGTTACAGGGTTGGCTATTGTACACTGAGTTAATACAGTTTAGTGTTCAGCTCCATATTCAGTCTCTTTTGTGAGTGATTTTGCATGTACAATTGATAATTGTTGTGAGTAAAATTGTTCTATCACTGGGTTCAATTTCCACATGGTATCAGAGCCATTATAGATCAATTTCTCTCCTTCAAATTTGTTTTGCAGGTTCGACATCAGTGACTGGGAGCCTTCTACTAACAGTTGTGACAATTTCTGCGCTATGGATCAATCTCAGAAGATCATCTTCACTCTCTTTAATTTCTTTGAATGGAAAGAAAAGATGGAGATACTGTTGAGAGCGAAAGGCCTCTACAGGGTGACTACGGCAATGGAATCAGAGCCCAATGCAACTGCAGAGAAAATAAAATGGCACAACAGGAGGGATGAGGCCTATGGTCTCTTGTGTCTGAGTATTTCCAGAGACCTCCTTTTCCATCTTGATGGATTGACATCACCGGATGAAGTATGGGAGAATCTTACTGATCTTTTTGGAAAGACAAATGATATGAGGGGACATCAAATCAAAAATGAACTGATCTCCCTAAGTCCAAATAGCTTTGAATCCCTGCAACTCTATTTCTCCAAGTTCAAAGCACTTGTTTTGCAGCTAAAACAATGTGGGATCGAAATGAAGGATGATCAGCTGGTCTTGGCCATACTCTCGAAGCTTGGCCCTGATTATTCAGTGTTTGTTTCAACCTTCTATTCGACAAAGTTGACAGCTCGAACCTGGAAGATGCCTAGCCTTGCAGATTTCATGGAATCTCTCACACAAGAACAAGACAAGCTGGTGATGATGGGCACCATCAAACCATCCAAAGACCAAGCTCTGGTTGTTGGAGATTCAAGGGTGGATTCAAAAAGTAAAAGGAAATCTAAAAAGTGACTTGAGCAAAAGAGAGACAAGAACAAGTCTCCAGAGGAGCCACAAGGTTCCAAGAAGAATAGCCAGAAGAAGAATAATAAAGGAGAAATGAGCAAGTGTGCATACTGCAATAAGGGAAATCACACTGAAATCTCCTGTATGAAAAAGCAAATAGACATGCAGACCCAACTCCTAGAGAATAATGGCATCTCCCTTCCAGAAAGATCAAAGAAGAGAGAAGGAGGATCAAGTTCAGAAGACAGAGAGAGACTTCATGCATTGGTTGCTGGCACATCAAGCTCACCTAGTTTCATCATTGATTCTGGAGCTTCAAGACACATGGTTTCAACCAAGGAGGCATTCACCTCACTTGACATGTCGAAAGGTCCACCAATAGTACTGGGAGATGACTCTCTCACTGAAAGTTTGGCCAAAGGGAGGATTGATCTTGATCATGGTCAGTTCAGCAATGTGCTATATGTGCCTGGTCTTGCCTCCAACCTCTTATCAGTGTACTAGATGACTCACACTGGGTCTCCAAAGAAGGTCATATTCTCCCCTAATGAATTTGAGATCATAGAGATCTCAAGTGGTAAAGTCATTGCAAAAGGAGTTGCAAATCATACTTCAAAGGTATACATGTTCTCACACTTCCTACCCTACTCAAACCCCTCTGCTCTTTTGATTCATGCTAATGAGGAAAGCAAGCTTTGGCATGAAATATTTGGCCACCTAAATTACAAGTATCTTTCTGATCTTAGTGAAAAAGAGATGGTCATAGGGTTTCCCAAGATAAAATTTTCCAAAGGAGTCTGCCAAGGTTGTATCCTAGGAAAACACCCAGAGCATAAATTTGAGAGAGCTAGTCATGAGAGAACCTCTGCACCCATCGAGTTGATCCACAGTGATGTTGCTGTCCCATTCCCTCATATGTCCATGATTCAGGCCAAATATGCATTGACTTTCATAGATGACTTTTCCATGTATTGCTGGGTTTACTTCCTGAAACACAAGTCTGAATTTTTTGGCCTATTCAAAGTCTTTAAGGCTTTGGTTGAAAACTAGTCTGGGAGGAAACTCAAGGTCCTCAGATCTAAAAATGGTGGTGAGTATGTCAAGTCAGATTTTATTCAATATTGTGCAGATGTAGGTATTCAGATGCAGCATTCTATCCCTTACACACCACAGCAAAATGGCGTTGCTAAGAGGAAGAACAGATCACTGAAGGTGATGGCAACATCCATGATGGAGGCCAAAAATTTTCCACAAAAGTATTGGGTCGAAGCTATAAACTGTGCAGCCTATATCCAGAATATGGTGCCTCATAAACAGCTTGATGGTATGACTCCTTTCGAAGCATGGAGTGGGCACAAGCCAGATGTGACCCATTTCAGTATTTTTGGCTCAAGGGCTTGGGCTAGAATTCCAACAAAGAAGAGAAAGGATTTGCAGCCCCAAAGCCAAGAATGCCTATTTTTTGGGTACTCTAAAGATTCAAAAGGGTAAAAACTGATAAATTTGAGCACAAACAAATCCTTCATCGAAAGGTGTGTTCAGTTTCAAGAAGAACCCCTAGCAGCAGTGGAAGTTGGAGAAGCCTCTTCACCACCAGAGCCTCTCAAAAGTAAGTGAAGAGATTGTTGAACATGATGTTTCTGATATGTCTGATAGTGATGAGTTTATTGCATATCCTAACAGCCCTACAAGTCCAAAATGGGCAGCCAAGACTCTTCATGCAGCAGGAGATCTAGCAGGGAATCCCAATGACCCCAGGAAGACTAGATCTCAGTTTGAGGTTGGTCTGTGCATGAAGGATCCTATGTTTGCTGAGAAATGCTATCTGATGGTGGAATCAGATCCTCAAACATATGAATATGTAGCAGGAGATCCAATATGGCAAGCAGCCATGAAGGAAGAGTTCAACTCACTCCAGAAGAGCAACACTTGGGAGCTAGTGGATCTTCCCCCAGGGAGGAAGCTAGTTTAGTGTAAGTGGGTCTACAAGACCAAATTTTATGCTGATGGTTCACCTATAAAGTACAAGGCCATATTGGTAGCCAAGGGCTACTCACAGTTTCATGGCATATATTACAATGAGACCTTTGCACCAATGGCAAAGATGGACTCCATCAGGCTAGCCTTAGCCATTGCATCCTCAAAGCAATGGGAGGTACATCACATGGATGTAAAGTGTGCCTTCCTAAATGGAGATCTCATTGAAGAGATATACATGCAGCAGCCTCAATGATTTGCTACTAACCATTCTCTTGTGCCCAGGTTGAGAAAGTCATTGTATGGGCTAAAGCAGGCCCCCAGGGCTTGGTATGCCAAGATTGATAGCTTCTTGCTATCACTGAATTTTGTTCGGTGCAAATCAGATCCAAATGTCTATTTGAAGTTAATTAATGGTTAATTAATGATCAATGTGTTATATTTTGATGACCTTCTCATTACAGGAAGCTCAAAGGATGAGATTGATTCCTTGAAGGGTGTAATGAACCAAGCCTTCTCCATGACAGACTTGGGGCTCTTAAGCCAATTCTTGGGGCTTGAGATTGCTCAAACCAAAGCTAGAATCAAGGTGCACCAGTCCAAGTATGCCTTGGATTTGCTGAACAAATTCAAAATGAAGGATTGCAAGCCAAGCAAGACTCCTTTCCTTTCAGGAGTGAAGCTTGAAGAAGCCGATTCTTCACCTATGGTAAACAATACACTGTATAGGAAATTGATTGGATGTTTGTTGTATCTTACACATACTAGACCTAATATTTCTTATGCAGTAAGTGTGGCTTCTAAATACATGGATCAGACTCATGAGATCCATTGGAAAGCAGCCAAAAGGATCCTTAACTTTGTTCAGGGAACAAGGACACATGGGATCTTCTACAAATCAAAATCTGATCTTGATTTGATTGGGTTTACTGACAGTGATTGGGCAGGTGATAGCACAAATAGAAAGTCCACATCAGGATATGTGTTCATGCTTGCAGAAGGGCCAATCAGCTGGTCAAGAAAGAAACAGAGTGCCATTGCACTCTCATCTACAGAAGCAGAGTATAGAGGAGTTGTAAATGCAACAACTCAATGTTTATGGTTGCAGGGATTACTTGGAGAGTGTGGATTCGAATCAAAGTAATCAACTACCATCTACTATGATAACTAGAGTACCATTTGAATCTGCAATGATCTAGTTCAGAAGCAGAGAACCAAACACATTGAGATCCATATGCACTACATCAGAAAGCTTGTGCATGATGGCACCATTCACCTACTCTTCTGTTCATCTTCAGAACAAGTAGCTGATATCTTCACCAAAGCATTTTGTGAGAAGACCTTAAAAAATCTCAAATCACTACTGGGGATTGCTGATCATGCTTTGAAGCATGAGTGAAGACAAGATTTCCAAATTTTGTTTTATAGTCCATGTTTAAGGGAGGATTTTCCCATGTGGTTTTTGCCTCTTTCCTTGTTTAAATGGACATGCAGTATGTAAAGGGTGACTAAGCCTTGTTTTTAGGCCCTATAATTTTCTGATATATTACTCATAATTCAGGCTTAAGGGGGGTGTTAGAATAATCAACCCATAGTTAGCTACCTTAGATATTAAATTAATCATTTTTGTCTTATTTTCCTAGTCTCATGATTCCACCTTATGCAAGTTGTCATTTACCTATCCATAGTGGTCAAAGTTGCCTATTTTGACTCATGTAGCACTTGGGAAACCTCAAGGAATCAATTCTACTTTATTCCTGGCCTCCTAGGCGCCCTTCTACTTTTTCAGTGCTTTAAGGAAATTGGGAAAGTTTGACTAGGTGAGGTGAACTATTTTTTTGTCCTCCACATCCTCCACTCTTTTCTCCTATGAAAAGCATGTATGAGTTGTCATTCCATCACTCTTTAGCTTTCCTAAGTGTTTTTTCCAATTCGTGAGCTCCATGACTGATTTGGAAACTACTTTATGCACCTATAGGGGAATTGCTTAATTTTAGTAAGCCTGCTTTTGACTAGATTCGAATTGCCTCCTCATGCATTCGAATCCCTTATGTAATTATTTAATGTAGCAACCTATCATGTTATAGGGTTGGCTATTGTACACTAATTTAATAGATTTTAGTGTTCAGCTCCATATTCAGTCTCTTTTGTGAGTGATTTTGCATGTACAATTGATAATTGTTGTGAGTAAAATTGTTCTATCACTGGGTTCAATTTCCACAAGGAAGGTATGATTAATATTGTCAGATCTAGTTAATACTTAATCAAGTAGATAATCAGAACCATACCTACGAAAATATGCGATGGATGGTGACCTTTGAAAAATAGTAGAGCGTGTGAAGTGTAGCCATTTAAATGTAATTATTATAGCAGGTATGCTGTAATGACCTTTTCTGCCAGCAAACCAAAACCATCGTGTCAAATTGGTTGAAAACATTATGAATGCTGGAATATAAATCAGAATCGTTGGATTTAGGAATCGAAGCTAGATCTGGAAGAGTTGCTAACGATGGTTACAAAGAATTATGCCAATAATGGAGGAGTCACAGCCGCAGACCATAGAGAAATCAAGCAGTTTAAGCAGAGTCGTGGCCTTGGATTACAGAAAAATCAGCCAATTGTGTCTTAGTCACAGCTGCCGAAAAAGGTGAAAATGGACAAAAGTCAAATGGTATCGCAGCTGCTGGAAAAGGTGAAAATGGACAAAAGTGAAACAATGTCGCAGCTGCCGAAAAAGGTGAAAATGGAAAAAAGTCAAATGGTGCCGCAACTGCTGGAATTGGAAAAAGGATTTAAGCTGACGGAATTTGACGGTGTTGCAGTAGCACGGAATGGAATAAAGGTAGAAGTTTTATGGTGTTGCAGCTACGCGAAAGGGGGTAAAGGAAGAAGTTTTACAGTGTTGCAGCTACGCGAAACGGGGTAAAGGCAAAAATTTATAGTGTTGCAGCTACGCAAAAGGAGGGGAAAGGCATTGATTTTGAAGGTGTTGTAGCTATGTGAAAGGGGATAAAGGAACATGTTGCAGCTACAACAGATTGTTCGAGGAATTTTCTTCTAGTGCAGGAAGTTATAGAAGGATGACCTTGGTCAATAGGCCCGATGATGACCACCGCTCCTTAGGCGCTTCCCTGCACATTTTATTTATTTTTTAAAATGGATCAAGTGCAAAAGAAAAAGATAACAATAACAGTAAAAAAATCAATTTATTTATGTACAAAAAAAATTATGTAAGATCTATAGTGATTAACTAAGGATTGACAGGAACAGAGAAAGATTCCTGCCCTTGCTCTAACTTGTAGTCCAGATTAGCTGCAATCTATGAAGTGAGTGCATCCTTTGAAATGGGCTTATGGTACAGTTGCAGCCTGTGACCATTAGCAAATAATGGTGCATGATTCTCATCAATGGTTACCAGGTGGACTGTACCATTATCAAATACTCTGTCTACCAGGTATGGGCCCAACTATCTTGTGCGTAATTTACCCTTGAAGTCCCTTCTGATTCTTGAATCGTATAATAATGCCCAGTCCCCCTCGCAAAAGACTTTATTTTTGATGAATCGGTCATTCCAATTGGATATATAATGCTATATTAATACTGTCTGATCCACAGCAGCTAAACGGTTCTTGTCAAGTTCATTCAATTGATTCAATATTCTCTTATGAGCGTCGGTTACATCTAAGTTCACCTTCATAACTGTCTTCAAATTCTTAATTTCAAATTCAATCAAGAAGACAACACTTTTCCCATACACCAAGTCATAAGGAGAGAAAACTGTAGTGTTGCGCCAAGTAGTACGATATGCCCACAATGCTTCCGGAAGCCTATCATCCCAATCTCTATGATGGCTCTTGACTGTCTTGGTAAGGATGGCTTCAATAACTTTGTTAGTGCTTTCCACCTGGCCATTGGCTTGGAGATGGTATGGTGAAGCTATCCAGTGCTGAATATGGTACTTTCGTAGCAGAGCTTCGAATCGATTCGACACAAACTGAGGTCCTCCATCGGTAACCACTTCCTTGGGTACTCTGAAATGGGTAAATATTTCACCATACACGAAATCGATCACAACCTGGTCATTGTCTTTCACCAGAGCCACAGCTTCTTCCCATTTTTTCATGTAGTCAGTACAGACCAATATGTAGGCTTTCTGCTTAGAATGAGGGTTGATAGGACCAACAAAATCTAAGGCCCGTCTATCAAAGGGTTCAACTACCAGTTGTGGTTGAAGAGGCATTTGATCTAATCTATTAGGTTGGCCCATCCTCTTGCAGCTATCACAAGACTAGACATATCTTTTTGCATCACTAAAAAGGGTCAGCCAATAGTAGCCCATTCTCAGCGCTTTGTGTCCTATCCTCCTGTTTGTAAAATTCCCCCCACAAGGCTCATCATGGCAGGCCTACAAAATCTGGAATATTTCATCTTCTCTTACACATCTTCTTATCTCAATATCAGGGCCTATGTAGAAGAGATGATGATCTATCCAGCAATACCTGGCACTTTGTTGAATAATTTTCCTCTTTTCTCTTTTGGAAAAATGTGCTGAAATCTTTCCTGCATCCAAGTAGTTAGCGACATCTACATACCAAGGGGAGTGAGCTAAAAATAGAAATAAGTGTTCATCTGGAAAAGAGTCCTCAACAGGCAAATTATCATCACTGTTAGTAAAAGGAGATAGGAAATTAGCGACAACATTTTCTTTTCCAGGTCTATCTATAATGGTAATATCAAATTCCTGTAATAGTAATAGCCAACTAGTTACCCTGGCATTGGTAATAGGTTTGTTCACTAGATATTTGATGGCTGAGTGGTCGGTGTGCACAAATGTAGGATATCCAGTGATATAATGTCGAAATTTATTAATAGAGTAAACAATGTCTAAGAACTCCTTCTCGATAACAATATAATTAAGTTCAGCAGGGGCTAATTTTTTACTAATATAACAAACTACACAAGGTGCTTGACCATCCTGCTGTCCTAAAACTGCTCCGATGGAAGTATTAGAAGCATCTGAAGAAAGGTGAAAAGGAAGGGTCCAATTGGGACCTCTTATGATGGAATCCATGGATAGCTTCTCCTTAAGTTTAAAAAATGATGTCCGGCATGCCTCATTCCAAATAAATTGCACATCCTTCATTAACAGTGAAAACAAAGGAGAGGCAAGTTTGGAAAAGTTTTCTATAAATATTTGGTAATACCCAGCATACCCCAAGAAACTTTGCACTTATTTTTGAGTTACAGGAGTAGGTATATTTTTATTACCTTCAATTTAGAGGGGTCCACCTGGATGCCATCAGTAGAGATAAAATGCCCCAACACCACTCCTTCACTCATCATCATATGGCACTTTTCAATGCTCAAAGATAGTTGGGTCTGTTCGCAGTGAGTTAAAACCTTTTCCAAATTTTTCAATGCTTCTTCAAAATCCTTACCATAAGGAGTAAAATCATCCATAAAAATTCCCATACTATCATTAACTAATTCTAAAAAGATGCCAATCATAGCTCTTTGAAATGTGATTGGTGCATTGCATAAACCAAAGGGAAGCACTTTCTATGCAAAAGTTCCCCAGGGACAGGTGAAGGTAGTTTTATCCTGGTCTTCAGGAGCAATTTGCATCTAATTGGTCCCGCTAAACCCATCCAAGAAGGAGAAGAACTTCTCCCCATCAACGGCCCCAAAATGTTGGGCACCCTATATGCAAGTTAATTAAAGCTAACATACAGAGTGTTCAATATAAACTGTCAACCCAGGGAAGTCTCTTATTTCAAGGATAATATGCACTATATATGCTTTAAACACTAAGTAGCTGATGCTGCAAGTAAATGATCCTACTTTCCTATTCAGCCACACTCATCGCATAATCCGCTTAATCTAATATACTTTCTCAAGAATGCAATCACAAGTACCACCTACGATTCTTAATCTAGGATTGAAATATTCAGAAAATAACATCTAGATTACTTTTGTAGAAAATAAAATCCATGATTACCAAACCATCTAAAGATCCATCCAACTATCCTAATTTAGTTACTCTAGAAATCCAAAGTACATGAATTGAATTCAGCTACTCTAGAAATTCAAAGTACATGAATTGAATTCAGCTATTCTAGAAATTAAAAGTACAAGAATGAAATTTTGCAATTATAAATTCAAAGGAACAAACTACAAAGATCTAAAGAAAATAGTAATTGAAAGAGCTAGGGATGAATAGGGATGTCACAGCTATCACACAACTGCATAAAAGATAGTTAACCTATACAATCGACTAACACACCACGCCACTACAGTTTTACAGGAGATGCAATTACTGATTATTCAAATGACACACAGTAAATCAATAACTATTGCAACTTACTATAAATAAAGGAAATTATCAAAAAATCACATAACAAAATAAATACGATAACTGATTAACTCAGCAATCCTTGTGGGAAGGCGGGCCTAGCCTTCACACAGATATGTTGAAAGTAACACACGTTAAAACGCTAAGATCTGAAGAATCAAACTCCTTGTATTAAAAAATGGCAGATGAACACGCAACCTTACTCACAACTGATACAATAATTTTGTTAAAAGTTCAACCCCTAGCTTAGAATGGTTTCCCATATTTATGCAATTACAATCATAACCTCTTTCTACTATTATTTGGAAGCCATGAATATCTTTGATCTTTAGGTTGCCCTAATTATAATAAGCTATTACAATCGTGGCATGATGAGAGCAAAAGATATAGGGAAGCTGTTATTTGAGCTAGAAATAATGATCATGATTGATTGAGAAGATATTCTGCGTATTACATCTACTTTTGAGCAGTGGCACACTGTTGCCTCCAAATTTGTTGCAATATGTTGCAGCTACCCTTGTACAGCTCGCATGGACTAATACACTGGGACCGCGTTCTTTGGGCAACGATGGAATGGATGGGGATCAACTTTAGCAATGAATGTCCATCCCTCCTTTGGCATGTTCAGCCTGATACACCTGTATTCTCTATATCTTGAAATATCTTTATAAAACCATCATATGTTAGCATAATTTAAGATGTAGAGCCCTGATTACCATAATCCTAAGCATTAATAAAATAAGACAATGATTAACCATACCTGTATGACTTCAGGGGCCAAGTGAGGGAAAAAATTATGTTTAGCATGCATAATAGAGTAGGATGAGGCAAAAAGAGGTGGATAAGGGTGGTAAAAAAGGGCCCATTTCTGGGCCCAACAACATTCTCTACAACCCCTCCCTCTCTAGGTAACACTGTTTATACGGGGGTCTGGAAGAAGGGTCGTATTGCTTCTGGCCAAGGCAAGCCTTTGCAGTGGCTTGTCATTCTTGTACTCCTCACCTTCCATGAGGTGGGCTCTCCCATAGGAAATACAGTGGAGTGCACCTCCACCAACCCCATCACCTTTGGCAAGTGGAATTCACAAATAGGGCGGTGTAGGCATTGGGCCCCTGATGCTCCCACCTGAAGAACTGCTCCCATAGAGTGTAGCATGGGACTATCTTCCTGTATGGAGGCTTTGGAGGCAGCGATGGTATCAGGGGATCCTAGAAAAATACCTACAGGACATGAGTGTCCAAGGAATGCGCAACTGGAGGTGTGGGAATCTGAATACGGGTATATCTCTCAAAATCCTTCACATCTGCACCCCGATGGCTGGTGTCATATTTGGTGTGGGAAACAAAGGCGACAGATAATGGTAGAAACTAACTCACCAACCATCAATACACCTAAATAGACAAGATTTTTGAACCAAATCGTCATTGCCAACTTCTCGAACTTCTATGGACTCGCAACAAACAAAACCACGGGATAAAAACATATGCTAGCTTATTCCCAATATTACAAGGGATTTGGAAGAGGGTGTTACATATATATACGGATGAGAGGATGGATTCTGCAATGACCAGTCATCATTCCTGCATTGGTGCTAACATGTGAGAGGGCATGAGCCGAGTGATCCTTTACCTGCTGGAGATCTAGTCATGTCACTTCACCGGCTGCAGCACTCTAATATTTTCTGCTAGAAATATTTTCGGATGTCACCCTATATAGTGAACCCCCTACTGTAAATCTAATCAAATGGACGTTCTCACACACCCTTGCTCCTATGATGTCGAAAACAGAATGGTCTCCCTCGTTGTGCTTGCCTTGCCCTATGTGAAGAGCGGATTCACCGGCTACTTCCTCACTTCTACATGCTAAAACCACATGGAGGCCACCCATCTTTAAGTGATATGGCTCTACCACAGGGATGATTCTTCCTGTACGTATGCCACAAATGGTGTCCTGGGGAATCAAATAATCTGTCGAGAAGCAAATCATGCGTGGGAACATCTTCTCTACTATCAGATCTGCCACAAAGGTAATATCTACAGCATTGAGAACTTTTCAACCCTTCATATTGGATGTCTTTCACATCTGTCATCCATGTTTCTTTAAACCTCAGTCATCGATTCATGATCAGCCTTCATCTGGACCGTCCAATCATGTGCATGTTAACACTTTTAGAAATCTTCCCTTATCTAATCGATAGAGCACTTTCAAGTTGCAAAATCTTCCCCATCCATTGATCAATCCTGACCCTTCGTCGTGACCATTGATCTTTGCAGCCCATACCAAATTTCATGATTTGGAATCGTAACTTTATCTGCGCAAGTTTCCCCAGCGAAATCATATGTGGTTGTTGATCTTCTCATACTCTTATCTCCGTCGTCAAATATCTCTCCTCTTTAATTCATTTCATGATTCATAAAATCTCCTTCTTCCAAGTATGTTTTCTTGGGGGAATCGCCTCAGGCCGTCGATCGGGCTTCACCTTGATCTCAGCTTTTCATCGCTTATCCTCTTTAACCGGCTTCATGAAAACCAAATTTAAACATTTCCTTGCATCTTCAGCCAGTGAACCTACGCTCCATCATTGATTTTCTCTGCTGTGCATCGCAATCGTAGATCTACGAGGCACTGTTATCTCATTTCATTGCTGCATGTCTTGACCTTTGGAAGGATCTACTATCGTAGATCGAGATTCCTTCCCCCTCTGACAGTCTTAGCCGATGAAAATTGTCGATTGGATAACCTGAGGGGCGTTCGTATAATTCTTAATTGAACATGATCCCTTTTTCAATCCTTCCAAGCACATAATTCGACAATTTCAAATGGAGTGCTAACAGTAGTACTCTAGTACAGTATGTTAGATTAAATTCAAATAAAGAATTGAATGAAGTATGCATCAATGTGTTTTATTACCTTCTACAGGTTTCATAAGATTTATTCATATGTATGTTTTTCTTTTCTATTTTAAAGGTTTTTTTAGACATAGTACTTTGTAATAATATAAACAAATATGTCTTTAGGAAATATTTAAAAATATAAATATACTTAGTATGTGTATTTACTTACATCGTAGATAGATTATTTACTATAAGTTTATTATTATAGTAACTAAATAACATTATAAAAATAGGAAATAATTAAGTAGGAGTAACTTAAAGAAACAGTAAAACGAAGCTAGAAACTACTTAGATAACTTTATCATTAATCTAAGTAAAAATGTAACTTGAATAACATTATAATCAAATATCAAACTATGTAATAATTTAAAAGTAATTAAAGTTTGAAAATAAAACCTAATTTGAATAAAAACCAGAACCGATCAGAATCTCACAGCATGCCATATTTTTCTTAATCCATAGTATATATTTATTACTGAATATAGAAGTCACGAAACAGTAAGCTTAAAATCTTATTCAAATTATAAGACAACATCTAAAACCCTATCATCATTATCAAAACCAATACTGTCACCTTAGAGGTTACGACCTAATGGCCTTTTGCAACTTAAGACACGACTTAAAATCCTATACAAAAATAAATTCTACTGTAATCAAAACTACGACTGAGAAGTCCCATATTTTTTCCAAGTCTCAGCCTTCAAAGCCCCAAGATTTCCAACATGAAACAGCCGCTAGGGCTTTAAAAAGATTTCATATTAAATACATCATAGTATCAGCCACATGGCCTTCCAAAACATTTATAGCACAATGTATCCATGACTGAGCCATAATCCAAAAACCAAGTGGACAGAATCAACTAAAACACCATACAACCATTACAGGAGAAAACCTCAAGAAAGACCGAGGCTTACCTGGATGGTCACGAAGCCTGGAATTCTTAGGTGGCGTTTTTATGGCTTATTCCAACACAGAGTATCCACTTGAAACCTGCACAAGTATAATAAAATTACTGAGTGAGAAACTTATACAAATCAGAGAGTTAATAGCTTACGAACAAGGGTAGAATAATTATAATTTACAAAGAAATTCCTCACCAGAAGAGATTGGGCCTTGGTCTCAAACTCGGTAATGAGAACAGACCTTTCCACCAGAACATTTACACTGAGCAACGAAAGAGGCATTGTCATGAAACCCTAACGATAAAGTCCAAATCAAAGCTGAGGTAAACCAAACACTGAACTCATACTACATATTTTTATCCATACACCAGTGCCGAAGGATAGCTCACACAGAAGCTATATAATGACAACGAAAACCATTTTCATACATAGAAATGGTAATGACGACCTAGGGCTCTCACACCGAAAAAAAGGCAGTGGCCACATGGATCTATACACAAAAGAAAAACTTAATGTCAAGGAGGTTTATCCAGAGTCAAAGGAGTGACAGTAAGGCCATGCGGCCATGAGCCTGCGACTCTTCACTCCAAAACAGAGAAAACAAGGTAAGGTAAAAATGTGAAATTTTAGGGTTTAGGGTAGTTTTATTTTGAACTACAAAGTCAACAAAAACCTAACCATCAAGTATCGACCACGTGGCTTTAGATTTATTTGTGAAGTGTGGGTTTTATATTATAGTTCGAGACCTTTTGGGGAAACCTACACACATTAGCATTTTTACAAAGAAACTATGGTTAAAACCTTTATCATAACCCCAATACTGTTACATTATAATATGCATATTATAACCCTAAAATAATAATGTATGGAGGTGCTAATTACACACACTAGGGTTTAACTCATGTCTTATAATCTTTGGAAATGGGTAAACACTTGTGTAAAGAATTCTTCAATATTGGTTTGCATAACAATAACACTTTGTGAGAAATCATAGAATTGTAAAAAGAACTCATAAAATACTTAATCCTTTATGTATGTGAGTTTGCAAACATAGAAAGATGTATAGCTTGTTTTTGTTAGTCTAGGTAATAAAACTTAGATTTGTTTACCCCCTTGTGAAATGGAGATCATACGAGGGTTAAGTTGGATAGTTTTTATAGAAAATAATCCCTTTATTCTTACACAAAAAGCAGTAATACTATAGTTTAAAGATATAAAATTTGTATTATTACATTTCTAGTTAGTAAGTACTAGAACAGTTGGTAAACTGTCTTACGCACTAGGTTTTGTTTCCATGTGTGAGTATCAGTCATTTTACTTTATGACTTTACCTAGATTCTAGGTTTTCTTAAGTTCATTTAACTTGTTTCTTGTTGAAAAACAAATACTCTTGAATTACCTTGACATCAACTAATAAATTATAAAAGGGATCTGCTATACAATTACCCTTCACTAGAATTACATACAAGAGCTAAACTGATAATAGACTGATAAAAATTAGATGAACGAGTTATAGTTGAAGCAATGGAAGAACAATTGAACTATGTTCAATTTACTAGACACTTATGTTACCATAAGACTAATTAAAACATAAATACATATAGATCAACGATACCTTATTTATTTGCTCAAAGTTGTAAAATAAATAAATTTACTAGCATTATATTTTATGCTAGTTGAGATAATAATCTCGATCTGGAAACTGGTGACAAAACATCTTACCTGTAAAGGACCTATAAAAGAATCATCACTTCACTGCATTAGCTAAAATCCTAAGTAAGCCTCGATCTCAACTAAAGTTCCTTCATATTTTCACAAAAATAGTAAGGAAAACTTAGCACTAGTAATTAAACAGATGTTTCAATTCTTGTTGTTCCAAATCATAACCTGCTAAATCAAATATTTAATAAGGATTTACAAAAACAAACAATTAATTATGCGGAACTAAAAATTAACAAAATAATTAGTTCTAGTTTAAGCCTATTTAGGTTAACCGTTAACAGTTAAATGTTCCTCAGTAGTGACAATTGCAAACATTTAATGTTATATGAAAAATTTTAAATATTTATGAATTTTTGGAGTTACAGGAAGTCTGCCGAAGGGGTCATATAATAAAACAAACAATGTAGTGAGGTAAGGACATGATGAGCTCCTTGACCTAGACATGATTGTGCTGATCAAACGACTAGCTAATAAAATCTAATATATTCATCTAAATTGATAAGACCCAACAATTTCGAATCATATCAAGTTAAGGAACCATTATTAAAGTAGCCTTATGGATATTTTGAGTGACTCTTACATTGATTTTGTACTATGATATAGTCGCTCTTGATTTGGTAACCCATAATTGTGAGTCACCGATATGTATTATTCTGAAGATTGTATGTTGTCTATCTTCTTGCCTCGGAGAAGAGGATAGCCCAATACATTTAAATTCTCACTTGGATTTGTTTTGTTGGTGCTAAAAGTTTATTAGTTTCCTATTTTGATATTTTTGTGATAGTAAGGACATGTCTCATCATTTGAAGTCTTATCTATAAACATAATTTGGCATGAATGACTTGAGGCTTCCAAAATTTATGTTAGGGATGAGGATAAGGAGAGACAGAGTGAACATAAAACTTTGGTTAAGCCAAAGTAAGTATGTGAAGTCTGTGTTGATTCATTTTCACATAACAGGTTGAAAATCATTGATTTTTTTGATTCGTATGGGAATTGAAATTTCAATTGAGTTGTACCCTAAAACACCCTTAGTGATTGAGGATATTGTTTTTTGCTCCGTATGCAAGTGCAATTGGTAGTTTGATGTATGATATGGTTTGATTAGACATTGCCCACATAGAGAAAGTCATTGGAGGAAATTTCAACTCAAAATGGGCCTTTTAACTCTAATTCAAATTCCATGCCATCATGTGTTAGCCAATGAAATTGCTTTAAATTTGAAATACCGTTTTTAATATAAATTTGGGGATAGGTATCATAAAAAAACTACTTTTTTTGTTTGTATTTTCGGCATATCTCCCCATGTTTTTACTCAAATTTCGATTGGGAGAGATTGTTGGATGCGGAATTAAATTCTGCATCTAAAAAGTACCCATTCGGAATACATTTGAAGGACCCCACTACCCCAAAAACAAGAAATACCTGAAAATCATGATGAATTTTGAGTAAAAACACAGGGAGATATGTCAAAAATACAAACAAAAAAGTAGTTTTTTTTTTCTTCTTCCAAAATTAATAAACATTATTTTATTATTTTAACTATTCGGCGCCCGCAAGAATCTGCTACCCAATTATGATGCAATGGGAGCCGCAAGCCGGCTAAATCAACAACGCGCACACACCGCGTAGATGCCCGCACATGCTTCGGCTTCAAACTGACGAACCTCCACGTTGGATTGCAGCGTGGGAAATAATAGCGCGCACGTTCCTATGGACACGCATGTGCATTTGGAAACACACACACATATTGGGAGCGATAGCAAATAGGGACGCGCACGCGTCCCTGTGTATTAAAAAAAATAGTACGTATTGTTTTTTGCAACCCGCAAGCACGCAAGGAGGAGCCAACGACCCCAAGGAAACGAACTCAACCCCCAAGGATCCCAACCAACTTGTGCAAATCGTCTAAAATGACACTGAAATAAGGTAAATAGAGTAGGAATGCAATTTTTTTTTGTTTATTTCATTGTTTTTATTGTTTTTAAAATAAAATACAAAATTAAAAGGAAATTGAAAATCAATTGAAATAGGCAAAATTTGATACTACAGGTACAAATTGCCTAACCGCAATGACCAATACCAATGAACCATCCAAAGAAATGAATGAAACAAACCAAACAAAGGACCCAAACCATGAATTAAACGAAGAAGAAAACCCTGAAGATGAATTACACGGGGATTTAAACCAATTAAGAATTTTGAGTGATGAATTGAAGAACATGAGGAAACTCTATCGATTTTCCCTTGCCACATCAATACAAAACATTATAGAATCTATCAACATTGCCCATAGTGAGATAACTAGTTTGAGCCAATATAGGGCTTGAATGAGAGAGCATTATAGCATGGTATATCCAAAGAGGATATTAAAAACCCGAATATCACAAAAGCCCAACTATGGAGCAAATTTACAGATCCTAGAAAATAAAAACTCCAGATGTGAGGAAGAGGCGAGTTTGCATGGACTCGTGTAATTACCAGCCATGGAGAGAAAACTAGAGGAAGGGATGGCTCATGGTATTCGATAAGCCTCCATGCAAAAATGTCGAGGTCCCACAGTATTTTCTCAGGAAACTGTGGGCTGAGTTTTTGTTATGGTTCCTTGTGAACTACTTCGACATCATTGAGCTCCAGGGCGTCAATTTTGGCTCAGCCCAAGATCGACCTCAAGACCACCAAAACCCACTCATAAGACCTGCTGCACCTAGGTGAGAGCCAAACCCGCCTCCTCAACCCCATGGGTTAGGTAGCAGGCTAAATGAGATCCATGAGCCTGTCAGATGTGCCACACAACACCTTCTCAGGCATACCAAATTTGTGGCTATGTCCTTGTAGAGTGAGCAGGAACCCCCTGAGAGACACACTTCTGCACAGTCTACTAGTGATGGGAGAGGGAGAGAAGATACATGTGGTAGCCAAGTGGATACATCTAGCTCGACGAGACCAGTGCCACATCATTTTTCTTGTTGTGGGCATCCATACCAAGTTCCCATGCAAGAGCATGGCACAGAGACCTACCTACACCAGGTTAGTCATTGTTTTATTTAATGTCATAATTTATAATAAATTTAACTTAGAATTAGATGTTGATGACTTTAATTTTTTTATGTACATCTATTCAGTGGCGAGTCTCCAACACACAGGTGGGACGCTGGTTCCTTCAACCTAGATGGAACCATGGCACCTACAGAGGACATCGCGACACCATACACACAAGTAGTTTTCTCTCAGTAATTAAATTTAATGTTAGTAGTAATTGGATTTCAATCATCACATATTTATTTAAATTGTCGTCCCATGTTTAGTTAATATTTACTAATTGAATCTAAATATTTTTGTGCAAATGAATAGGTGTCCATGGGATTGAGTGACCATTGATCCCCACAAGGGACCAGTAGATCCCCTCATGAGCAGGTATCTTGTAATAAAGTATAAATTTAATTTCAATTTTGATGGCTTAGATTCATATAGTTATATTTTTATGTACTAATACATGATGACATGAATATGTATGCAGGTCCCACCACATAGGCATGTCGGTGTCACCATCTCTCCACCGACTTCCTTTTTCCCACCATATATTCCAGGTGTAGCCCCTGGCATACATGTCCCTTTCCCTGCATCCCTCCCCACCTCATTCCATCCATCCCTTGCCTCCCACCCACCACCATACTTCCATCCAACACCCCCCACCCCCGCCCTTGTAGTGTCCCATGTTTCCCCCCTCCCCCCTCCAGCCACATTACCCCATCCATCCACATTCACCCATCCCTCAACCCCATTCCAGACCTCATCCCCCTACTCCATATTCCCCCACCACCCTCATTTCCTCTTCTAGGGTGGCCTATTCCATTCTACAGCCAGTTGTACTTTATCATCGTACATCACCACTTCGCCCACTCCAGTCCACACACTCTCCCACCATGCCGCCTAGTGTTGTAGCCAACATCGATGTGGCTACATCCTCCACTATGCCATCCACCCTAGCATCATAGCAATTTGTACAAGCCACTGCTCCACCTACCACCCCCGAGGCGCAGTTGATTGCTCCACCTGCCATCCCCCAGGACCAGCCTGTTGTGTTCATGGTGAGATTGATTAGTTTATGAAAATCTCATTCAATATTAACAAAAATTAACATAGAAATGAATTGTATGAGTTATCTTACTATTTAAATGTTGCAGGGTGGTATTACTATGAGACTTGGATCACGGAGGAGGGTAGCCCGCTCACCACTTATGGTCTCATCTCAGGTGAGCTATTTAAAATTTGAAAATGTAATTTTGATATTTAAATTGTGTTTTATACTTGTATAATTTCCTGTAGGAGTTGACATTTGATTGTTGTCATTTCAGAGCCCAAGGGGAGGTGTTTGAAGCAACCGGAAGAAGCGAGTTTCCTCTAGCTCGAAGAAGAGGAAGATTGATTTTGGAGTTTGAACTGGGAGCTCTGAGGGTGGGCAAGAGGATTGAGAGAGCCTCCTATGTACACTAGCCATGATGTGGAATTTTGGCACGAGTTTGCATATTTTGTATAGGGCACGAGTTGCCATTTTTTGTATATGATTTGATATTTTGTATATTAATATATCATTTTGTACTTCTTTACAGTAGTAGTTTACAATTGTTGCACTTGCAATACTTATTGTTGATGAAGCAATAAAGTCCGTAATTTCATAATAAAATGCATAAAAAAATTAACACTGTAGGTTGGTTAACAAAAAAATACACAAATGCATAAAAATATAGTCTTATTCATTGTCCAAATTGCAATAGAAATAACTTGCCTTCCTTTGGTATTTACATAGTAATTCTAACCTTTGGCCTTATACTCCATTTTCTATCCTTGACTAACCCTAGGACTATCTATCAAACTAGACTATAATACTACCTATTAGGCAGCCATAAGACACACCTAACCCATTCTATTCTAACCTAACCCTTGCCCTAGACTCCTACCTTTCCCTCTCTCTAAAGCAAGGCTTATTCCTTTCATTTTCACACTACTTAGACCCCCACGCCTCTCCCTATATGTCTGACTGTAATATCCATTTTGGACAACCCTAGAACACCACTAACTCATCCTAAGCTTCCCTAACATATTCATTGTAATATCCTATTTAGGGAAGCCCTAATAGCCTTCTTACCCACCTATCATAATCTAAGGTCACTTCCTTTCCTTCCTATCTTACCCACTCACTAGCGCCTCACCTCAAATTTGTCCATAACCCAATTTAAAGTGGCACAAGACACCCTAAAGGGACTGTATATAAAAAATCATTCCCAGCCATACTTAAACAAATTTGACAGTGGTATATAAACATCCATAACTTGGAAAAATACTAGAAAAGTCCTTGAATTGCTTGCAAGTCATTGTGTCATCAAAAGCCAAGTGAATATACTTCTTATCATTCCTACTTGATTGGAAATTACATCTTGGACTGTCATAAGACATTTTACTTGACTAGAAATTACATCTTGGACTATCATAAGAAATTTTACTTGACTAGAAATTACATCTTGGACTGTCATAAGACATTTTACTTGACTGGAAATTTGATTTGGTTTAATAGTCCCATTGGCTTGGAAACTTGTCACTTATAAAAAAATTTATCACTGATGTTTACTTAAAAATATTGTACCTTTGTCCTGGTTAGCTAAAAAAGTGAACTATAGGACTGTCATAATGCTAAATCCTTGGCTGGAAATACTTTTATGTCGGTTGCAAGAGAGGTTGACTTTGTACGATATGATGATAACATCCCATCAATACCACTAACATGCTTCAACCACATGC
Source organism: Pseudotsuga menziesii (assembly GCA_001517045.1). Lineage (NCBI taxonomy): Eukaryota > Viridiplantae > Streptophyta > Pinopsida > Pinales > Pinaceae > Pseudotsuga > Pseudotsuga menziesii. The sequence goes on along the minus strand of LPNX010448723.1, from coordinate 41,869 downwards.
ATAATTGAAATTAAAACATCCCATAATGCTAATGTCCCATAAAACTGTTCTTCCTTGACAAATAAAAAATGAAACAAGTTCAAGAATATGTGTCCTTTATAATGATCTATTGAGCACTTGTAATTTTAACGAGCTATTGTACTTGTTGCAATTTTAATGATTTAAGGGTTAGCATGCATAACCTAGGGTTTAGAATCCACGAGGAAACCCTAACCCTAACTGAAGTTCAAAGGTTAGCATGCATAACCTGGTATTTATAATCAATGAGGAAACCCTTATAGGTAATATCCTATTTAGGGCATCCCTAATAGCCTTCTTACCCACCTATCATATCCTAAGCTCACTTGCTTGCCTTCCTATCTTACCCACTCACTTCCTATCTTGTCATCCCTATTGATCCTTCCTTTGGTAGCGACATGCTCTCTTTGGGTGTACAATCATGGCTTGAAGGGTCATTTTGGCTAGCAAGTTCCTTTTATTTCAGATGGTTTTCCTTAGTCATCATCTTGATGGCCTACACAAGTGCATGATGACCTATCCAAAGGTCTGCACTTAGGATATCTAACAAAATAAACACCATTAAAGTTTACTTAACAAATTCAACCCAAAATTATCTCAAATTAGCATGCATAACCAATGCTAGAATCTACACAATCATAAAAATAATATAAGTTAAAATTCAAATCTCCACACTATAATTGTTTTGCTCGTTGGGGTTTATAAACCCTAATCATCTTTCATCATAGAAGCACATGGTATTTCATGCAAGTCTAGCTAGAGTTATCATTTCAGGCAAGTCTAGCATGTAACTATTCATCAATTACAATAGTGTTAGCTAGGGTTTAGAATAACAAAGAAATTCAATTCATAACCTAGGGTTTAATTCAATTGTAACAATTTGATCATTTGAGTATTGTTCCTAGCATTTGCACACATTGGTATTTGCACTTGTGAACATATGAAATAGTAAGTAGTTCATATTAATCCTAATAAAATTATTTCATGTATGTGCATAGCCTAGGTATAGTTCCTTTTAGTTTTTACTTAAATGATACTAACCAATCTAATGATATATACCTAAAGAGGTCATAAAACCCTAGTTCCATCTCATAACTTATGAACCCTAGTTATTTCAATTTGTAAGTCTAGCCTAGGGCTATATGGTCATTTGGTTTCTACTTAAATGATACTAACCAGTATAATTTGATCTTCAAACCTAAAGAGTTCATAAAACCCTAGTTTGTAGTTCCATGTCTCAATATGTGAACCCTAGTTTTATTATGCAGGTTGCTGGCTTATATTCTAGTACATCAATAATATAATGCCGCAACATGTGCTTTCTTAGTGATATCTAGACACATTGGGCCATGAAAACATGAGGGGGAGGGCCATTTTCAACCCAAGTTATAGCATGCAATTGTAGTTCATGAAACCTTAGTTGGTTTAGTATGTGTACATGTACATGTGTTTCTACTTCCATTTCATAATCTTTAAAGAGTTCACGAAACCCTACCAACTAATATAACATACCATAACATAGTAACATCATACCATTCTAACATACCATACCATACTAGCATACCATACCATACCCTAGAATACCCTATGATACTAACATCATACCATACCATTTTAGTTCCATCGCATAACTTGTAAAGAGGTCATAAAACCCTACTTCCATCTCATACTTCTCAACCCTAGTTATAGCATGCAATTGTAGATCATGAAACTACAGCATGTAATTGTAGTTCATGAAACCATAGTATGCAATTGTAGTTCATGAAACCCTAGTATGAAAGTCTCAACGATATTGTAATTCATGAAACCCTAGCATGCAATGGTAGTTCATGAAACCACAGGTGTGTTTCTCTTTTCCATCTCATAACTTGTAAAGAGGTCATAAAACCCTACTTCCATCTCATAACTTTTCAACCCTAGTTATAGCATGCAATTTGTAGTTCATGAAACCCTAGTATGAAAGGCTCATAAATCCATATTTCCATCTCATAACTTTTCAACCCTAGTTATAGCATGCAATTTGTAGTTCATGAAACTATAGCATGCAATTGTAGTTCATGAAAGCCTAGTATGAAATTGTAGTTCATGAAACCCTAGTATGAAAGTCTCAATGAGATTATAGTTCATGAAACCCTAGCATGCAATGGTAGTTCATGAAACCGTAGGTGTGTTTCTCTTTTCCATCTCATAACTTGTAAAGAGCTCATAAATCCATATTTCCATCTCATAACTTCTCAAACCTAGTTAAAGCATGCAATTGTAGTTCATGAAACCCTAGTATGAAAGTCTCAATGAGATTGTAGTTCATGAAACCCTAGCATGCAATGGTAGTTCATGAAACCGTAGGTGTGTTTCTCTTTTCCCTCTCATAACTTGTAAAGAGCTCATAAATCCATATTTCTATCTCATAACTTCTCAACCCTAGTTATACCATGCGATTTGTAGTTCATGAAAGCCTAGTTGGTTTTGTATTTGTACATGCACATGTGTTTCAACTTCCATCTCATAGATTTTAAAGATGTCACAAAACCCTAGTTCCATATCATAACTTCTCAACAACAGTTATAGCACACAATTTTAGTTCACAAAACCCTAGTTGGTTTTGAATTTGTACATGTACATGTGTTTCATCTCATAACTTCTCAACCCTAGTTATAGCATGCAATTGTAGTTAATGAAACCCTAGTATGCAAGTCTCAATGAGATTTTAGTTCATTAAACCCTAGCATGCATTAAGGTATCCACACTATAATTTTTTTCGTCATTAGGGTTTATAAACCCTAATCATCTTTCATCATAGAAGCACATGGTATTTCAAACAAGTCTAGCACCAGTTTCGACATCAACATGTCTATCCTAGGATTATTCCTCAAACCCTAGGTCTTTGTCTATTGCATCAACACAAGCACCAAGACCTCCATGGAAAATCAACTCAACTTAAAAAGATCTTCTTCTAAGCAAGGAATCAAAAGAAGCTCGAGAATTATCAAGTTAAGTTTTCCATTGTCTTTCCCTAACCTCCATGTATCACACAAGAACAAGACTACAATATCACCAAATACATTAGCTCTTTTATTTGTATCTTCTACAAGTTTGGAACCCTAATTCTACCTCCTTTGCCTTGACAACAAGAGATATAGATTATGCAAAAAAACCATCAATTCCTCTAGTAGTATATCTCCTTCTCCAAGGTTTACTTACATGTATAAACCCTAGTGTCCTTATGCATATCCAAGTTTCATCATGTAATGCATTCCTCCTCTATTTGTATACCACATCTTATTGTTCCCAATGCTCCTCGACATATGTGTCAGAGGTGGTTACAATGTTGCAATACTTATCCCCAATATGTGTGCCAAGGTGGTTACTATGCTCATTTGTTCTCCTCAACATGTGTGTGAAGGTGGTCACTATGGTCCAATATTTCACTTATCTCCATCCTAATATCACAAGGCAACCCAACAAAATAAACCCTACTCCAAGTGTACCTTAACACCATGAAGATACATCCCTTTAGGGAACTCTTTCCAAGCATATAACATATCTAGAACCTCTTATTACAACAAATTACAACATCAATAAATCTACTGAGCAAAACCCTAGTTTACTAAACTAATGCATAGTGCAGTCACTAGGCCATGCAAACGTGGTGGAGAGGGCCCACTAGAGGTAATGGCATGACAGGGTACCAAAGGAGTCAACGGCTCGTCGATCCGACCTCCGGTTTCCAAGTTATGTCAAGTTGCAAGTCGCAAGAAAATGTCGTTCAAGGACACTTGGTCACTCTCCGTCCGGGAGTGAAAAAACAAACGGAGCAGCAAGATTGCATGACATTGGCTCCGATATGTGTGTATGGCCAATGCTGACATGGGAATGCAACCAAGACTAGCACGAAGGACAGTTTTTCTGATTTGACCCACCAATGCGAGAGCTGCATTGAAGGAAACTGAGAAAAACCCTAGTTTATGAAACCGATGCACAGTGGAGTCACTCGACCATGAAAACATGGTGGAGAGGGTCCACTAGAGGTAATGGAATTCCAGGAGACCAACAGAGTGAATGGCTCGTCGATCCAACCTACGATTGCCAAGTTATGTCGAGTTGCAAGTGGCATGAAAATGTCGTTGAGGGACACTTGGTCACTCTCGGTCCTAGAGTGAAAAAACAAATGGAGCAGCAAGATTGCATGTCGTTGGCTCTTACAGGTTTGTATGGCCAATGCTGACATCGGAACACCACCAATATTGGCACGAAGGAGGGATTTTCATAGTTGACCCACCAGTGCAAGAGTTGCCTTGAAGGAAACTGAGCAAAACCCTTGTTTACGAAACCGATGCAACGTGGAGTCACTAGGCCATGCAAACACCATGGAAAGGGACCTATAGAGGTTATGGCATGCCAAGAGACCAACAGAGTCAATGACTCATTGATCTAACCTCCAGTTTCTGATTTATGTCGAGCTGCAAGTCGCATGAAAATGTCATTCAAGGACACTTGTTCACTCTCGGTCTGGGATGACATGCTAATTCTTGGGCATGGTAAGAGCATTATTAAAAGGTAGAAGAAGGGCTTGGGAAGTCAATTTGTAATGAAGGATTTGGATCCAACACAACAAATATTGGGCATGAACTATATTTCTCCAAAAAAGGATAGAAGAAATGTTATAGAAACGGTATCTCTTAAACATGAACAACTCTTTGACCTTGCTCTATGTTATACCTTCTGTTTTCTCATTAAATTCTAATTATTGACTCAAATAGAAGAAGGATAAAAACTTACTAGAATAGCAATTGAAATTTAGATATGAAAGTATAATGCACAAGTCAAATACCATTTCACAATATTAGAGGTATGTTACTTCTTGCCTCATTCAGAGAATGAGAGATTGATGGAGAAAATTAGCAACAGGTAGGATCCAACTAGCTATATTGAATGAGGTTGGGTAATTGCGCTTACACTCCACTTGGATTCTAGTTCCATGAGTGATTTAAATTGACAGCTACTACTAAAAGACAATACGATCATGATAACTTACTCCATTTTCTATGTGAACTCTACAAAATCCTTTCCCTTTCCATCTATATCGATGTCATGTCTAAATATATAGCATGTATAAATACTTATTACTAAGATGGTGTATAAAATAGATCATACTTGGTTATAAGTAATTATACATGTCATCCTCATCCTCGTCATCATCATCATCATTGTAATCATCATGATCATCCTCATTATCATCATTGTCATCATCCTCCTCATCATAATTATCATTGTTCATCATCATCATTCCATTGCAAATGCTTGGAAATAAAATCAAAGCAAATTTTCAACTAAACCTATCATCATCATCATCATCATTGTTCCTCATCGTCGTCATCATCATCATCATCCTCATCCTCATCATCATCATCATCCTCATGCTCATCCTCATCATCATCTTTGTCATCAACATCATCATCCTCATCATCGCAATCATCATCGTCATCATAATAATCACTATCATCATAGTAATAGTCATCGTGATCATCCTCCTCCTCCTCCTCATCATCATCATCACCATCATTGTTCACCATCATAGTCATTATAAAATTCCTCATCATCATCATTGTCTTCATCAACATCATCATCCTCATCATTGTCATCATCATCATTCTCTTCATCATCATAGTCATCATCATCATCATCATCATCATCCTCATCATCATCAACATCACCAACATTATTCGTCATTGTCATCATCATCATCATCATCATCGTCATCATCATCATCATCATCATCCTCATACTCATCATCATCATCGTCATCACCATCATTGTTCACCATCATCATCATCGTTGTCATCATCATCATCATCATCATCATCATCATCCTCATCACCATCATAGTCATCATCCTCATCACCATCATTGTCATCCTCCTCCTCATCATCATCACCATTGTTCATCATCATCATTCCATTGCAAATGCTTGGAAAGAAAATCAAAGCAAAGTTTCAACTAAACCTATCATCATCATCGTCATTGTTCCTCATCGTCGTCGTCATCATCATCATCCTTGTCCTCATCCTCATCATCATCATCATCACCACCATCATTTTTCGTCATCATCCTCATCCTAATCCTAATCATCATAGTAATCATCCTCATCATTGTCATTGAAATCATCCTTATCATCATCGTCACAATCATCATCATCATCATCATCATCATCATCATCATCATTGTTCCTCATCATCGTCAGCATCATCATCATCATCACCATCATCATCATTGTTCCTCATCATCGTCAGCATCATCATCATCATCATTGTCCATCATCACCATCATCATCGCCATCATTGTTCATCCTGATAGTCATCTTCATAGTCATCATCATCCTCGTCATCATCATCATCTTTGTCATCAAAATCATCATCCTCATCTTCGCAATCATAATCACTGTCATCATAGTAATAGTCATCGTGATCATCATCTTCATCATCATCACCATCATTTCTCATCATCATAGTCATTATAATCCTCCTCATCATCATCATTGTCATCATCAACATCATCATCCTCACCATCGTCATCATCCTCATCCTCTTCATCATCATAGTCATCATCATCATCATCATCATTGTTAACACTGTTATGTTCTTTGGTCATAAGAGATACATGGGAATTTTAGCCTTGTCGAGAGGTGTTGGGAAGGTAGCTTAGTGTTCGCAGAAGGGACTGATGACACACACAAGATAGCATTCATCCACTGGAATAAGCCTCAGTGGTGAATGTCGATAGTGGCAAGACAACCTGTGGATCAGAGGTGTAAGGTAAAGAAGAGAACGTCAGATGCGCTGAAGGCGTTAAATGGGAATCATGATCGAAGGTTGAGATTGATCAGATGGCATATCAATGGCGTCAAAACATTTCGCACGGTGAACCTACCCAAAAAAAGCCACTTTTCCATATTGCGAAATAGGTTAAAGGATGGAGACATCTAACGGTCGAGAATGGGATCCGAGAAGATCCACGGTTGAAATTGATTTCGCATCCCATATTTGCAAGGACACTGCAGCAATTTCGAATTGCAAAAAGTGGTATGGGCTGCTTAGATTGAAGGTCACTACGAGAATGGAGGGAGATTAGCGGTCGTAGTTCATTTCGCAATCTTAAATAGCACAAAGGGAACCAGAACCTCATTTCGCAAAGAATGGTGGGGTCTTCTCAGATCAACGGTTGTGAAGAAAGTCGATCTTGATTGATGGCTGAGCTGCACACGTGCGAGGAAGGGAAATATGTAGCGTAAAGAACCTCGCATACCTACGGTTCAGATCGCAAAGAGTAATATCTACGATGTGAACCACCTGGGAAGGATGCAAAGGTTATGTTGTGTCGAAAGCTATAAAGGGGTCCACGTGAAGTTGCAAAGGTTTTTTTTTCTCGAAACCTCGAAGCCGCCGAATATCCAACAACATACAGAGCACCAGCATGGACCAACCAGGAAATTGTGCTACAAAACAAGGTAGGCCCCTGAAACCCTCTCAGTGCTATTTAAAACTAGATGTAATAGGAGCGATAGAAGTGATAGGGGTGAGAGATGAAGTAGAGCATGAGGCCACATGTCGAAGGGCAGAAGAAAGTCTGGTAGATGAGAATGCTAAGATTTTCGATACCATCCTAGTAGAAGAAGCCATTGAAACCGCCAGAGGAAAATTGGAAATCCTTAAGGACCGAGGTGGAGATACTTGCGGTGTTTTTAAATGTTTCTTCCATTTCTTCACTATTGGACTGTGGAAATTGAACCCAAGTGATAGAACAATTTCACTCACAAAATTACTAATCAAACATGCAAATTTACACACAAAGGAGACTAAAATCGGAGCATAACACTAATCTTTATTGAATAAGTGTACAATGGCCAACCTTATGAATTCACAGGCTGCTGCAATATATAATTACATCAGATATTTGAATGCATAAGGATGCCATTCGAAATAGTCAAAAAGTAGACTTACTAAATCTAGTCAAATCCCCCATAGGTGCATAAAGCAGTTTCCAAAACTACCTAGAGGCTCACGAATTGGTGAAGTCAAGTAGGAAAGCTAATAAGTGATGGAAAGACAACTCAGACATGCTTTTATCAGGAGAAAATAATGGAGGATGATGGTGGGGGGAACAAGTCAACTACACCTAGTCTTACTTTCCCTTCTTCCATAAATTTCAATAAAGCAAGCATCATAGCAGAGAAAGAAAATATGCGCTAGGGAGGATCTGGAATAAAGCAGATATGCTAAATATGGATTCTAGGAGGTTTCCAAAGTGCTCCATGACTCAATTTTAGTATAATTTAATCTTCAAACCTAAAGAGTTCATAAAACCATTGTAGTTCCATGTCTCAATATGTGAACCCTAGTTTTATTATGCAGGTTGTTGGCTTATATTATAGTACATCAATAATATAATGCCACAACATGTGCTTTCTTAGTGATATCTAGACACATTGGGCCATGAAAACATGAGGGGGAGGGCCATTTTCAACCCAAGTTATAGCATGCAATTGTAGTTCATGAAACCTTAGTTGGTTTAGTATGTGTACATGTACATGTGTTTCTACTTCCATTTCATAACATTTAAAGAGTTCATGAAACCCTACCAGCTAATATAACATACCATAGCATAGTAACATCATACCATACCATACTAGCATACCATACCATACCCTAGAATACCCTATGATACTAATATCATACCATACCATACCATACCATTTTAGTTCCATTGCATAACTTGTAAAGAGGTCATAAAACCCTACTTCCATCTCATAACTTCTCAACCCTAGTTATAGCGTGCAATTGTAGATCATGAAACTACAGGATGTAATTGTAGTTCATGAAACCATAGTATGCAATTGTAGTTCATGAAACCCTAGTATCAAAGTCTCAACGAGATTGTAGTTCATGAAACCCTAGCATGCAATGGTAGTTCATGAAACCATAGGTGTGTTTCTCTTTTCCATCTCATAACTTGTAAAGAGGTCATAAAACCCTACTTCCATCTCATAACTTTTCAACCCTAGTTATAGCATGCAATTTGTAGTTCATGAAACTATAGCAGGCAATTGTAGTTCATGAAACCCTAGTATGAAAGTCTCAATGAGATTATAGTTCATGAAACCCTAGCATGCAATGGTAGTTCATGAAATCGTAGGTGTGTTTCTCTTTTCCATCTCATAACTTGCAAAGAGCTCATAAATCCATATTTCCATCTCATAACTTCTCAAACCTAGTTAAAGCATGCAATTGTAGTTCATGAAACCTAGTATCAAAGTCTCAATGAGATTGTAGTTCATGAAACCGTAGGTGTGTTTCTCTTTTCACTTTCATAACTTGTAAAGAGCTCATAAATCCATATTTCCATCTCATAACTTCTCAACCCTAGTTATAGCATGCAATTTGTAGTTCATGAAAGCCTAGTTGGTTTTGTATTTGTACATGTACATGTGTTTCAACTTCAATCTCATAGCTTTTAAAGATGTCACAAAACCCTAGTTCCATATCATAACTTCTCAACAATAGTTATTGCACGCAATTGTAGTTCACAAAACCCTAGTTGGTTTTGAATTTGTACATGTACATGTGTTTCATCTCATAACTTCTCAACCCTAGTTATAGCATGCAATTGTAGTTAATGAAACCCTAGTATGTAAGTCTCAACGAGATTGTAGTTCATTAAACCCTAGCATGCATTAAGGTATCCACACTATAATTTTTTTTGTCATTAGGGTTTATAAACCCTAATCATCTTTCATCATAGAAGCACATGGTATTTCAGACAAGTCTAGCACCAGTTTCGATGTCAACATGTCTATCCTAGGATTATTCCTCAAACACTAGTTCTTTTTCTATTGCATCAACACAAGCACCAAGACCTCCAAGGAAAATAAACTAAACTTAAAAAATCTTCTTCTAAGCAAGGAATCAAAAGGAGCTCGAGAATTATCAAGTTAAGTTTTCCATGGTCTTTCCCTAACCTCCATGTATCACACAAGAACAAGACTACAATATCACCAAATACATTAGCTCTTTTCTTTGTATCTTCTACAGGTTTGGAACCCTAATTCTACCTCCTTTGCCTTGACAACAAGAGATATAGATTCTGCAAAACAACCATCAATTCCTCTAGTAGTATATCTCCTTCTCCAAGGTTTACTTACATGTATAAACCCTAGTGTCCTTATGCATATCCAAGTTTCATCATGTAATGCATTCCTCCTCTAGTTGTATACCACATCTTCTTGTTCCCAATGCTGCTCGACATATGTGTCAGAGGTGGTTACAATGCTGCAATGCTTATCGTCACTATGTGTGCCAATGTGGTTACTTTGCTCATTTGTTCTCCTCAACATGTGTGTGAAGGTGGTCACTATGGTCCAATATTTCACTTATCTTCATCCTAATATCACAAGGCACCACAACAAAATAAACCCTAGTCCAAGTGTACCTTAACACCATGAAAATACATCTCTTTAGGGAACTCTTTCCAAGCATATAACATATGTAGAACCTCTTATTACAACAAATTACAACATCAATAAATCTACTGAGAAAAACCGTAGTTTACTAAACTGATGCATAGTGCAGTCACTAGGCCATGCAAACGTGGTGGAGAGGACCCGCTAGAGGTAATGGCATGCCAGGGTACCAAAGGATTCAACGGCTCGTCGATCCGACCTCCGGTTTCCAAGTTATGTCAAGTTGCAAGTAGCATGAAAATGTCGTTCAAGGACACTTGGTCACTCTCCGTCTGGGAGTGAAAAAAAAATGGAGCAGCAAGATTGCATGCCGTTGGCTCCGATAGGTGTGTATGTCCAATGCCGACATGGGAACACCACCAAGACTTGCACGAAGGAGGGTTTTTCTGAGTTGACCCACCAGTGCGAGAGTTGCATTGAAGGAAACAGAGCAAAACCCTAGTTTATGAAACCGATGCATAGTGGAGTCACTCGACCATGAAAACATGGTGGAGAGGGTCCATTAGAGGTAATGGAATTCCAGGAGACCAACAGAGTGAACGGCTCATCGATCCGACCTACGGTTGCTGAGCTATGTCGAGTTGCAAGTGGCATGAAAATGTTGTTCAGGGACACTTGGTCACTCTCGGTCCTAGAGTGCAAAAACAAATGGAGCAGCAATATTGCATGTCGTTAGCTCTTACAGGTTTGTATGGCCAATGCTGACATGGGAACACCACCAAGACTGGCACGAAGGAGAGTTTTTCGTAGTTGACCAACCAGTGCGAGAGTTGCCTTGAAGGAAACTGAGCAAAACCCTAGTTTATGAAACCAATGCAACGTGGAGTTGCTAGGCCATGCAAACACCATGGAGAGGGCCCTATAGAGGTAATGGCATGCCAGGAGACCAACAGATTCAATGACTCATTGATCTAACCTCCAGTTTTTTATTTATGTCGAGCTGCAAGTCGCATGAAAATGTCGTTCAGGGACACTTGGTCACTCTCGGTCTGGGATGACATGCTAATTCTTGGGCATGGTAAAAGCATTATTAAAAGGTTGAAGAAGGGCTTGGGAAGTCAATTTGTAATGAAGGATTTGGATCCAACACAACAAATATTGGGCATGAACTATATTTCTCCAAAAAGGGATAGAAGAAATGTTATAGAAACAGTATCTCTTAAACATGAACAACTCTTTGACCTTGCTCTATGTTATACCTTCTGCTTTCTCATTAAATTCTAATTATTGACTCAAATAGAAGAAGGATAAAAACTTACTAGAATAGCAATTAAAATTTAGAGATGAAAGTATAATGCACAAGTCAAATACCATTTCACAATATTAGAGGTATGTTACTTCTTGCCTCATTCAAAGCATGAGAGTTTGATGGAGGAAATTAGCAACAGGTAGGATCCAACTGGCTATATTGAATGAGGTTGGGTAATTGCGCTTACACTCCACTTGGATGCCAGTTCCATGAGTGATTTAAATTGATAGCTACTATTAAAATACAAGACGATCATGATAACTTACTCCACTTTCTATGTGAACTCTGCAAAATCCTTTCCCTTTCCATCTCTGAATATATAGCATGTATAAATACGTATTGCCAAGATGGCGCATAAAATAGATCATACTTGGTTATAATTAATTATACATGTCATCCTCATCCTCGTCATCATCATCATCATTGTCATCATCGTGATCATCCTCATTATCATCATTGTCATCATCCTCCTCATCATAATCATCGTTATTCATCATCATCATTCCATTGGAAATGCTTGGAAATAAAATCAAAGAAAATTTTCAACTAAACCTATCATCATCATCATCATTGTTCCTCATCGTCGTTGTCATCATCATTATCCTCATCCTCATCCTCATCATCATCCTCATCCTAATCCTCATCATCATAGTCATCATCCTCATCATCGTCATTGAAATCATCCTTATCATCATCATCAGATTCATCATCATCATCATCATCATCATTGTTCCTCATCATCGTCAGCATCATCATCATCATCATTGTTCATCATCACCATCATCATCGCCATCATTGTTCATCCTCATAGTCATCATCATCCTCGTCATCATCACCATCATTGTTCATCATTATAGTCATTATAATCCTCCTCCTCCTCCTCATCATCATCATCAACATCATCATTCTCATCATCCTCATCATCCTCATCCTCTTCATCATCACAGTAATCATCATCATCATCATCCTCATCATCATCATCATCACCAACATTATTCATCATCATCATGATCATCATCCTCATCATCATCATCATCATCATCATCATCATCATCATCATCATCATCATCACCATCATTGTTCACCATAATAATCATCGTCGTCGTCATCGTCATCATCATCATCATCATCCTCATCATCATCATTGTCATCATTCTCCTCATTATCATCATCATTCCACTGCAAATGCTTGGAAATAAAATCAAAGCAAAGTGTCAACTAAACCTATCATCATCATCATCATTGTTCCTCATCATCACCGTCATCATCATCATCATCATCACCATCATTGTTCATCATCATTGTCATCACCATCATCATCCTCATCCTAATCCTCATCATCATAGTCATCATCCTCATCATCATCATTGAAATCATCCTTATCATCATCATCACAATCATCATCATCATCATCATCATTGTTCCTCATCATCGTCAGCATCGTCATCATCATCAGTGTTCATCATCACTATCATCATCGCCATCATTGTTCATCCTCATAGTCATCTTGATAGTCAGCATCATCCTCGTCATTATCATCATCTTCGTCATCAACATCATCATCCTCATCATCGTAATCATCATCGTCATCATCATAGTAATAGTCATCATGATCATCCTCCTCCTCATCATCATCATCATCATCACCATCATTGTTCATCATCATAGTCATTATAATCTTCCTCATCATCATCAACATCATCATCCTCATCATTGTCATCATCATCATCCTCTTCATCATCATAGTCATCATCATCATCATCATCTTCATCATCATCATCATCATCACCATTATTATTCATCATTGTCATCATCATCATCCTCATCATCGTCATCATCATCATCATCATCATCATCCTCATACTCATCATCATCGTCGTCATCACCATCATTGTTCACCATCATCATCATCGTTGTCATCATCATCATCATCATCCTCATCACCATCATAGTCATCATCCTCATCATCATCATTGTCATCCTCCTCATCATCATCATCATCATTGTTCATCATCATCATTCCATTGCAAATGCTTGGGAATAAAATCAAAGCAAAGTTTCAACTAAACCTATCATCGTCGTCGTCATTATTCCTCATCGTCGTCATCATTATCATCATCTTTGTCCTCATCCTCATCATCATCATCATCATCACCATCATTGTTCGTCATCATTTTCATCGCCATCATCATCCTCATCCTAATCCTCATCATCATAGTCATCATCCTCATCATCGTCATTGAAATCATCCTTATCATCATCATCACAATCATCATCATCATCATCATTGTTCCTCATCATCGTCAGCATCATCATCATCATCATTGTCCATCATCACTATCATCATCGCCATCATTGTTCATCCTGATAATGATCTTCATAGTCATCATCATCCTCGTCATCATCATCATCTTTGTCATCAAAATCATCATCCTCATCTTCGCAATCATCATCATCATCATCATAATCACTGTCATCATAGTAATAGTCATCGTGATCATCATCCTCATCATCATCACCATCATAGTCATTATAATCCTCCTCATCATCATCATTGTCATCATCAACATCATCATCCTCACCATCGTCATCATCCTCATCCTCTTCATCATCATAGTCATCATCATCATCATCATAATTGTTAACACTGTTATGTTCTTTGGTCATAAGAGATACATGGGAATTTTAGCCTTGTCGAGAGGTGTTGGGAAGGTAGCTTAGTGTTCGCAGAAGGGACTGACGACACACACAAGATAGCATTCAGCCACTGGAATAAGCCTCGGTGGTGAATGTTGATAGCGGCAAGACAACCTGTGGATTAGAGGTGTAACGTAAAGAAGAGAACGTCACATGCGTTGAAGGCATTAAATGGGAATCATGATCGAAGGCTGAGATTGATCAGATGGCATATCAACGGCGTCAAAACATTTCGCACGGTGAACCTACCCGGCCAAAGCCACTTTTCCAGATTGCGAAATAGGTTAAAGGATGGAGACATATAACGGTCGAGAATGGGATCCAAGAAGATCCACGGTTGAAATTGATTTCGCATCCCAGATTTGCAAGGACGCTACAGCAATTTCGAATTGCAAAAAGTGGTATGGGCCGCTTAGATCGAAGGTCACTACGAGAATGGAGGGATATTAGCGGTCGTAGTTCATTTCACAATCTTAAATAGCATGGAGGGAACCAAAACCTCATTTCACAAAGAATGGTGGGGTCTGCTCAGATCAACAGTTGTGAAGAAAGTCGATCTTGATTGACGGCTGAGCTGCACACACGCGAGGTAGGGAAATATGTAGCGTAAAGAACCTCGCATACCTACGGTTCATATCGCAAAGAGTAATATCTATGGTGTGAACCACCTAGGAAGGATGCAAAGGTTATGTTGTGTCAAAAGATATAAAGGGGTCCACGTGAAGTTGCAAAGGTTTTTCTTTCTCAAAACCTCGAAGCCGCCGAATATCCAACCACATACAGAGCACCAGCACGGACCAACCAGGAAACTGTGCTACAAAACAAGGTAGGCCCCTGAAACCCTCTCAGTGCTATTTAAAACTAGATGTAATAGGAGATATAGAAGTGATAGGGGTGAGAGATGAATTAGAGCCTGACGCCACATGTCGAAGGGCAGAAGAAAGTCTGGTAGATGAGAATGCTAATATTTTCGATACCATCCTAGTAGAAGAAGCCATTGAAACCGCCAGAGGAAAATTGGAAATCCTTAAGGACCAAGGTGGAGATACTTGTGGTGTTTTTAAATCTTTCTTCCATTTCTTCGTTGTTGGACTATGGAAATTGAACCCAAGTGATAAAACAATTGCACTCACAAAATTACTAATCAAACATGCAAATTTACACACAAAGGAGACTAAAATTGGAGCATAACACTAATCTGTATTGAATAAGTGTACAATGGCCAACCTTATGAAGTCATAGGCTATTGAAATATATAATTGCATCAGATATTTTAATGCATAAGGATGCCATTCGAAATAGTCAAAAAGTAGACTTACTAAATCTAGTCAAATCCCCCATAGGTGCATAAAGCAGTTTCCAAATCTACCTAGAGGCTCACAAATTAGCGAAGTCAAGTAGGAAAGATAATAAGTGATGGAAATACAACTCAGACATGCTTTTATTAGGAGAAAATAATGGAGGATGATGGGGGGGAAAAACAAGTCAACTACACCTAGTCTTACTTTCCCTTTTGCCATAAATCTCAATAAAGCAAGCAACATAGCAGAGAAAGAAAATATACGCTAGGGAGGATCTGGAATAAAGAAGATATGCTAAATATGGATTCCAGGAGGTTTCCCAAGTGCTCCATGACTCAATTTTAGTAAGTTTGACTTCTATGGCACGTGGAAGACAACTTGCATAGAGTGGAATATTGGAAACTAGGCAAATAAGACAAAAATGGATTAATTAATGTCTAAGGTAGGTAACTATGGGCTGATTATTCTAACACCCCCCCTTAAGCCTGACTTTATGAGTAAATATCAGAAAACTATAGGGCCTAGAAATAAGGCTTAGTCACCCTTTACATACTGCATGTCCATTTAACCAAGGAAAGAGGCAAAAAACCAGTCAGAAAATCCTCCCATAAACATGCACAGTAAAACAAAATTTGAAATTATTGTCATCAATCATGCTTCACAGCATGATCAGCATACCCCAGTAGTGATTTGAGATTGTTGAATTTCTTCTCACAAAAAACTTTGGTGAAGATGTCTGCTACTTGTTCTCAAGATTCACAGAAGAGTAGGTGAATGGTGCCATCATGCCCAAGCTGTCTGATGTAGTGCATATGGATCTCAATGTGTTTGGTTCTCTATCTCTGAACTGGATCATTACAGATTTGAATGGTGCTCTAATTATCACAATAGATAATGGTTGAAAACTCTTATTCGAAGCCACACTCACCAAGTATCCCCTACAACCATAAACATTGAGTTACTGCATTTACAACTCCTTTGTACTCTGCTTCTATAGATGAGAGTGCTATGGCGCTCTGTTTCTTGCTTTACCAGCTGATTAGTCCTTCAGCAAGCATGAACACATATCCTAATGTTGAATTTTGATCTATGTTGTCACCTACCCAATCACTGTCAGTAAGCCCAATCAAATCAAGATCAGATTTAGCTTTGTAGAAGATACCATGAGTTCTTGTTCCCTGAACAAAGTTAAGGATCCTTTTGGCTACTCTCCAATGGATCTCATGAGGCTGATCCATGTATCTTGAAGCCACACTTACTGCATAATAAATATCAGTTCGAGTGTGTGTAAGGTACAGCAAACACCCAATCAGTTGCCTATACAGTGTATTATTTACCATAAGAGAAGCACCTGCTTCTTCAAGCTTAACTCCTGAAAGGAAGGGAGTCTTGCTTGGCTTGGAATATTTCATGTTGAACTTGTTCAGCAAATCTAAAGCATACTTGTACTGATGTAATTTTATTCCATGTTGGGATTGAGCAATTTTGAGACCCAAGAATTGGCTCAACAACCCCAAATCAGTCATAGAAAATGCATAGTTCATTGCATCCTTCAAGGACGCAATTTCTTTCTTTGAACTTTCTGTTATCAGAAGGTCATCCACATACAAGACAATAATAATCAAATAACCATGAATCAGCTTCAAATAAACATTAGTATTAGACTTGCATCGAGCAAAACTCAATGACGGCAAAAATCCATCAATCTTGGCATACCAAGCCGTGGGGGCTTGCTTTAGCCCATACAATGATTTCTTTAACCTGCACACAAAATATGGATTAGACACAAACCATTGAGACTTATGCATGTAAATCTCTTCAGTAATATCTACATTCAGGAAAGCACACTTGACATCCATGTGATGTACCTCCCACTACTTCGAAGCTACAATGGCTAAGGCTAGCCTGATAGAGTCCATCTTTACCACTGGTGCAAAGGTATCATTGTATTCAATACCATGTAGTTGTGAGTATCCCTTGGCTACCAATATTGCCTTATAATTCAAAGGTGAACCATCAGCAGCAAAGTTAGTTTTAAAACCCACTTACATTGAACTAGGCTTCCTCCCTGGGGGAAGATCAACCAGTTCCCAAGTGTACTTCTTTTGGAGTGAGATGAATTCTTCTTTCATGGCTATTTCCCATCTTGGATCATGTGCTACATATTCATATGTCTGTGGGTTTGATTAAACCATCAGATAGCACTTCTCTGCAAACAAAGGGTCTTTCATACACAAGGCACTCTCAAACTAAGATCTAGTTCTCCTAGGATCACTAGGATTTCTAGCTAGTTTCCCAGCTACATGAATGGTATTTTCTGCCCATGTTGGTCTTGTAGTACTATTAGGATCTCCAATTAAATCATAATTATCATATTAATTTGTCACAGTGGTCTAGGAACTAAAAACACAGTCTCACAAAGAATACAGACAGATAATCATAAAATTGGCAAAATGGTGCTGCAATGGAAGTAGCAACTCTATATAATCAAATGAAAGAATGATGATACAATACAATGATCATGCTGCAAGCATTAATTCCAAAGAAATTTTAATTCCCAAGGAGGTCATTGAATTGAATGAGTGAGTCTATCTTAACCAAATGTAAGCCATAGTCAACACTCCAAATAACCAATGATTAAAACCCTAATTGACTCAACTGAGCCCTAACTGAAGTCGAAGTGCAATAAATGACTGAGTCTAACTGAAAGTAGGTTAGACACATGTCACAGCAAGCCAACAAACAAGTGTTAGCACTTCAATGACTCCAATGAACCCCAATGAGGTTAACTAAAGTGTAACTGAACATCAGAAGTGGTTGGAGGTGCCTCTGTTGACTCTACTTCATTAAATAATCAATTTAATGATGGATAATCAATTTAATGATGGAGGGCACCTTCACTACTCTATTTAACTAATTGTAACCATCAGTTAGAAATATAGGGCATTAATGAAACTCAGATCACCCTCAGAGTGCTCCAGTTAGCCTCCTTGAATGTAGGAGAAGGTTAAGTTAGCCTCCTTGACTGAAGGTAGGCATGGGTGTGATCTAGCTGATGTCATCTAGTGCTCCTCTGATGTCAATTAAGTCAATAATACTTAGGATAGTGGTTTAACTAGGCCAAATTGATCAAAAAGAGTGTGTATGGTGGTAAATGTCTCCAACACCCCCCCTTAAGCTATACTCAGGAGGAGTTAGAAAACATAAAATGCATAAAAATGCTAGGGCCCCAGCAACTAAGGCCATAGGTCACCCTGTACAATGCTGAAACTGAAACAATGCTAAAAAAAAACCTAAGTGAGGAAAAGAGGGAAAAACCTGTGGGAAAAACCCTCCCTCAACCTGAACACTAAAAGTAGTCTGAATCACCCTGATGAACTCTCCCCAAATAGTGAACGAAGGTAAGTGAACTTCTTTTCTGAAAAGATCTTGGTGAAGATGTCTACAATATGCTCATCAGTCGAGCAGTATTGCAGATAGATGGTCCTGTCATGCACTAGATCCCTGATATAGTGCATGTGGATCTCTACATGCTTGGTCCTCTGCCTAGTAACTGGATATGTGGATATCTTAATAGCACTTTTATTGTCACAAAAGAGGATAGTGGACAAAGTACTACCAAGATCAAACTCTGAAAGAATGTCTTGCAACCAAACTGCTTGGATGCAAGCATTCACCGCTCCTCAATACTCGACCTCTGCTGAAGATAATGCTATGGCAGCCTGATTTTTGCTAGACCGGAAAATGGGGCCACCACCAAACATGAATACATATCCAAAATTATACTTTCTATCAATAGAATCACCCACCCAATCAGAATCTGTGTATCCAACCAGCTCTAGCTCGGAGTCTGTAGCATAGTGAATGCCGTAGGTCCTAGTTCCCTAAATATACTGGAGGATCCTCTTGGATGCCTTCCAATGAAGATAATGATGCTGCTGCATGTATCTTGATACAGCATTCACAGCATAATAGATATCAGTCCGAGAATTTTTCAAGTACAACAAGCTACCAATCAGCTGTCGATAGATAGTGCAGTCCATGGGAGGTGTGTTTTTTCCTTCTTCAAGGATGATACCTGAAAGGAAATGGAATGGTGTAGGCCTACATTCAGCCATGTTAAACTTGACTAATATATCTGATATTTATTTTGACTGAGTGACCATAATCCCATTAGAATTTTGCTCAATTTCCAGCCCCAAAAATTGTTTTAGGAGCCCCAAATCACTCATTTCAAAGGCATTGTGGAGAGCAGTTTTGATGGTTGAAATGGAAGCAATTGTGCTACCTATGATCAGTAAGTAATCAACATATAAAAAATAATAATCAAATGGCCATCAGACTTCTGTAAATACACATTTGGATCTGATCTACACCTTTGGAAGTTTGGAGAGAGAAGGAAGGCATCCATCTTGGAATACCACTCTCTTAGGGCCAGTTTTAACTCGTATAGTGACTTCTTTAGCTTGCAAACCAAAGATGCATCAGAGATGTAGCCCTCAGGCTACTTCATGTATATCTCCTCATGAATATATCCATGCATAAATTCTCACTTAACATCCATATGATGCACTTCCCAATGCTTAGATGCCGAAATTGTCAAAACTAGGCAGATGGAGTCCATTTTGCAACTGGTGCAAAGGTCTCATGGTAGTCCACACCTTGAACCTGAGAGAAACCTTTTCCCACCAAACTTGCCTTATATTTGTAGGTGCTTCCATCATCAGAAACCTTGGTCTAAAACACCCACTTGCATTGAACCAATTTCCTTCCCGGAGGAAGAGAAACTTGCTCCCAAGTAGTGTTTTTCTGAAGAGAATTCATCTCTTCATCCATGGCAACTTGCCATCTCGGATCCTTCTAAGCATGGTAGTAGGAATTTGGGTCTAAACTAATTATCAAATAGAAAGTTTTGGACAGCAAATTATCAGGACAAGAGAGTGCAATACCTTCTCTTTTGAAATCAGACCGGGTTCTCCTTGGATCATCCAGATTTCCAATGTTATCTCCTGCGGAGGAGAGTGTCTGTCGGGCCCATGTGGGAAGATAATTTTGTACTTAAGGTTCTGATTCAGCATCTAATTTTTGCTGCAAACTGATATCATAAATTAGAGGATCCAAATCAGGTTCATCACCCCAAAATTCATCATCCAAATATTCAGTAGAATAGGAAGGAAAATAAGCAATTTTCTCCTTCACTAGTTCCACCTCCTGAAGAGGCTCATCGAACTTGAAACTCATTTCGATGATGATTGTTGGTTGTGGAGCCTAATCTTCCAGATCCATAGACATTATTCAGTTGTGATTGTAACCCAAGAGTACTATACAGTCGTTCCCCCTACCTTGGGGTTCGGGGACGGAACCCCCAAAAAAAAATTTTGGGATGTGTGTTGGTCAACAGTATTGCGGACCCATGGTATTGGGTTAACCCTATAATTTTTCCCATGGTATTTCCCCTATAAAAGAGAGAATTGTAAATCGACTGGATATGGTATTGTATTGTACTGGAAGAGAGGCTGTGAGAGCATGAAGAGGAAGTGCAACGATTTTGCTACAGGGTGTATCCCTTCATCTTTCTAGACTGTAATAAAAGGACTGGAAAATTTCTTTGTGGACGTAGCCCATCGTTTGGGTGAACCACGTTATATCTGTGTCTCTCTATAATGTTTTAATGTGTTTTGCATCTCGTTTATTGATTTAATTGTATATCTATTATTGCTCTGCGGTCCTGTTTTCTAACAATTGGTATCAGAGCCAAAAGGTCTATTTGATTGGTAAACTCGCGGGAAAGAAGGGTTCCTGGTTCGAGTGGGAGAAATGATGGAAGAAGGAAAGTTTAGGGTCAAGAAATTTAACAGCCAAAACTACCAGTTATGGAAGATGCAAATGGAGGACTATCTGTACCAGAAAGATCTATACCTGCCATTGGGCAGAAAAGCAAAACAGTTGGCGGCTATGAAGGATGAAGAATGGGAGGTTCTTGACAGAAAGGCACTAGGAACAATACGGCTGTGCCTAGCTTCGTCAGTGGCCTTCAATATTTTGAAAGAAAAAACAACAGAGGGTGTGATGAGTGCATTGAGTAAGCTCTACGAAAAACCCTCAGCTTCTAACAAGGTATTTTTAATGAAGAGTTTATTTAATATGAAGATGTCGAAAGGTGGATCTGTTGCTGACCATTTAAATGAGTTTAATACACTTACCAGTCAGTTAAGTTCTATAAAAGTGAACTTTGATGATGAGGTTAGGGCTCTTCTAATCGTGTTCTCATTGCCAGAAAGCTGGAATAGCTTGGTCATGGCTATAAGTAACTCTATCCCTAGTTCAAACACTCTTAAGTTTGATGATGTTGTTACTGTTATTCTTAGCGAGGAAATGTGAAGGAAAAGCACAGGTGAGACATCAAGTAATGCGTTGACCATGGAGAGAAGAGGGAGACAAAACAAGAGAGGAAGGAGCCCAGGAAATCACAGAAAAAGTCTAAAAAGGGAAGATCCAAGTCCAAATTTGGAAAAATAGAGTGCTGGAACTGTGGTAAGAAAGGACATCTAAAGAAAGACTGCAGAGCAGCAAAGAAGAAAGGTGAGAGGTAGCAAGAGACTACCCAGGAAGCTAATGTAGCAGTTTATGTGTTACAAGATGCTTTGATTCTTTCATTAGATAATACTATTGATTACTGGGTAGTATATTCAAAGGCTTCATGTCATGCTACACCCCATAGGAAATTCTTTTATGATTATGTTCAAGGTAATTTTGGACATGTGTTATTAGGGGATGATGAACCACGTAAAATTGTTGGAAAGGGTAAGGTACAGATTAAGCTAAATAATGGAAATGATTGGTTGTTAAAGGATGTAAGGCACATTATTGCTATGAAAAGAAATCTGATCTCAACAGGGCAGTTGGGAGATGGCGACTGTTTGTCTACATTTGGAAAAATGTGGTGGAAGGTCACTAAAGGATCAATGGTAATTGCAAAAGGAGATAGGATAGGTACGTTATATTTATGTCCTCATAATACTAATTATTCTATTTCTGTAGCTTCCACAGAAACAGGTGCAGCGTTGTGGCATCATAGGCTTGGCCACATGAGTGAGAAGGGGATGTAGATTCTCCACTTAAGGAAACTGCTTCCAGATCTGAAGCAGGTAAGTTTGGAATTTTGTGAGAACTGTTTATGGAAAATAGAAGAGAGTTAGATTTATTAGGGTTGGGAAACAAAAGAAGAGTGAAAAGTTAGAGCTTGTCCATATAGATGTATGGGTACTAGCTCAGGTACAATCTCTTTGTGGCTCTCATTATTATGTTACTTTTATTGATGATGCAACTAGAAAAACTTGGGTTTATTGCATTAGACAGAAATCTGATGTGTTTGATACTTTTAAGAAGTGGAAAGATTTGGCTGAGAATGAGACAAGAAAAAGGTCGAAATGTATCAAATCTGATAATGGAGGCGAGTACTGCAGAGAGGAGTTTGACAGTTACTGTTCACATAATGGGATTCACAGAGAGAAGACAGTCCCTGGAACACCCCAAGAAAATGGTGTGTCAGAAAGGATGAACAGAATGATCATGGAGCGTGTAAGGTGTATGAGATTGCATACAGGGTTTCCCTTACAGTTTTGGGCTGATGCTGTAAATACTGCTGTTTATTTAATAAACAGAGGGCCTTCAATATCTTTGTATGGTGGCATTCCAGAGGAGGCATGGACAGGTAAACAGGTAAAATACTCATTTCTGAGAACTTTTGGTTGTGAAGCATTTGTCCATATTGATAAAGATGATAGAACAAAGCTTGAGGCTAAATCCAAGAAATGTACCTTTATTGGATATGGGGTTGATGATTTTGGTTATCACTTATGGGATCTTAAAAATCGCAAAATCATTAGGAGTAGAGATGTAGTATTCAATGAAAAGGTCATGTACAAAGATCAATTACAGAGAAAGAAAGAAGAAAAGGAAAACACAGAGTACACAGTTCTTGATGAAATGAAAGAAAATGAAGTTCCAAAAGCACCAGAAAATCAAGAGCAGCAACAGGTACCTGAAACTCCTGCAACTATAAGAGATTCTACCAACTTAAGTAGACCCCCTGAACGATTATTTCCTTCACTGTATTATTTATTGATGACTGATTCTGGTGAGCCAGAATGTTTTGAAGAAGCAATGCAGGTAGAAACTAGAAAGAAGTGGGAGCAAGGCATGGATGAGGAGATGGACTCATTGGTAAGAAACAAAACTTGGGATCTGGTTAAGTTGCCTGCAAAAAAAGGGTATTGCAGAATAAATGGGTTTATAGGTTGAAGGAAGAAGATGGAGGAAATAATCGGTACAAGGCTAGACTTGTTGTAAAGGGGTTTTCACAAAAGAAAGGTATAGACGTTGATGAAATATTTTCTCCTGTTGTTAAAATGACTTCAATTAGAACTATTTTAAGTCTAGTGGCGGTAGAAGATTTGCATCTTGAACAATTAGATGTAAAAATGGCCTTTCTCCATGGGGATTTGAAGGAAGAGATTTTTATGCAGCAGCCACAAGGGTATGAGGTTAAAGGGAAGGAGAATTTGGTTTGCAGGTTGAAGAAGAGCTTGTATGGCCTGAAGCAAGCTCCAAGGTAGTGGTATTTAAAATTTGATAAGTTTATGACAGAACAAGGTTATGATAGATGTCATTCTGACCACTATGTTTATTTCAAGAGGATAGATAACGGAAGATATATTATCTTGTTATTGTATGTGGATGACATGCTTGTTGCAGGGTCTAACATGTAGGATATAAATGTGCTCAAAAGAAAACTAGCTAAATCATTTGCGATGAAGGATTTGGGTGCTGCAAAGCAAATCCTTGGTATGAGAATAACAAGAGACAGGAAAAATCACAAATTGACATTGTCTCAAGGTAAGTACATAGAAAAGGTGTTGCAGAGGTTTAGAATGCAGAATGCAAAACCAGTCAACACACCTTTGGCAAGCCATTTCAAACTAAGAAAGCATATGTGTCCAGAAACACATGAAGAGATAGATTACATGTCCAAGATTCCCTATTCATCAGCAGTTTGGAGCTTGATGTATGCCATGGTGTGCACAAGACCAGATATTGCACATGCAGTGGGAGTTGTGAGTAGGTATGTGAATAATCCAGGTAAAGAGCATTGGAAAGCAGTACAGTGGATTCTCAGGTATTTGAGAGGTACCACTTCTCATGCATTATGTTTTGGAGTTTTAGACACTGTTCTACAGGGATATGTTGATGTAGATATGGCTAGTGATAAAGACAGGAGGAGGAGCACCACAGGGTATGTGTTCACTATAAGTGGAACAGCAGTAAGTTGGATTTCAAAACTACAACAGGTTGTTGCACTTTCAACAACGGAAGCAGAGTATGTTGCTGCTACAGAGGTTAGTAAGGAGATGATTTGGTTGCAGAGGTTCATGGAAGAATTGGGTAAGAAACAGGAGAATAGTAGGTTGTTTAGTGACAGCCAGAGTGCCATTCATCTTGCAAAGAACTCAGCTTTTCATTCGAGGACTAAACATATAGAACTCAAGTACCACTTCATAAGATCTGTTTTAGATGAAGAACTGTCAAAACTAGAAAAGATTCACACTAGCTAGAATCCTGCAGACATGTTGACAAAGGGAGTAAGTAGAGAGAAACTGAGTTCCTGCTCAGTTTCTATTGGGCTTAAAGCATGAAGGTGAAAAGAATAATTTTTCCAAGTTCAAGGTCCAGTAAGTGTAGTAGCGGCGGAGTTGTTGTGATTAGTCTCCAAGTGGGAGATTGTTGGTTGTGGAGCCTAATATTCCAAATCCATAGATGTTATTCAGTTGTGATTGTAACCCAAGAGTACTATATAGTCATTTCCCCTGCCTTGGGGTTTGAGGCAGCACCCCGAAAAAGGGGGTTCAAGGGAAACGCCCCTGATTCATGGGGGTTTGGGGGCAGTGCCCTTGAGTCATGGGGGTTCGAGGGCGGAGCCCCTGAAAAAAAAAAAATTGGATGTGTGTTGGTCAACAGTATTGCAGACCCATGGTATTGGGTTAACCATAGAAATTTCCCATGGTATTTCCCCTATAAAAGAGAGCATTGTAAATCGACTGGATATGGTATTCTATTGTATTGGAAGAGAGACTGTGAGAGCGTGAAGAGGAAGTGCAGCGGTTTTGATGCAGGGTGTATCCCTTCATCTTTTTGGACTGTAATAAATGGACTGGAAAATTTCTTTGTGGACGTAGGCCATCATTTGGGTGAACCACATTATATCTGTGTCTCTCTGTAATGTTTTAATGTGTTTTGCATCTTGTTTATTGATTTAACTGTATATATGTTATTGCTCTGCGGTCCTGTTTTCTAACAATGATCTGTTTTGTTTTGATATCTAGAATCTTGAAACCTTTTGATTCATCAAGATACCCAATAAATAGACATTTGATGCTTTGCGGTTGCAAATTCCTTCTTTCATCAAGTGGAATCCGGGCCCATGCAGTGGACCCAAACACCCGTAGGTTCGACACATCCAGCTTGTGTCCGAAGCATGCTTTGAAAGGGGTCTTCCCTTTCACAGATGAGTGTGGAACCCTATTCTGAATGTATTCTGTAGCATGCATGGCTTCAGCCCACAAATTTGCAGCCAACTTCTTTTATTCCAACATACATGTGGTCATCTCCTTGAGAGACCGATTCTTCCTTTCTGCTACTCCGTTCTGCTGGGGAGTGTAGGGAATTGAATGTTGGACCTGAATACCACTTTGGGAGAATATGTGCAGCAACTCATTACTAACATGCTCCCTGCCATTATCAGATCTCAATATCTTGATCTTAATCCCAGAGGCATTCTCGATTAAGGCCTTTAGTTCAGAAAATTTTTCACATACTTCAAACTTCCTCTTGAGAAATAAGACCCATGTGTACCTTGAAAAATCATCAATAAAAGTCAGAAGATACCTTGATCCATTCATGGATGTGATAGGCATCAGACCACTGATATCAAAATGTATCATCCCCAGTATGCATGTAGCTTAGTTTTCCTTCCCCTGATCAAACTTGTGCTCAGGGTGTTTTCCAACCACACAGCCCTTGCAATTTCCAGTGGTTGCCTTGATGACCGAGAGGCCTTCAACCATGGATTTTTTCTGTAATTGCTGAAAATATTTGAAATTTATATGGCCAAACCTTTCATGCCACAGCCTACTAACTTCATTTCCATGAGTTAGCAATGCGGTGGGCTTTGCATCCGCCACAAAGTGGGAGAACTCATAGGATTTTGCATGATGGTTTGCAAGGCCTTTAGCAATGCGTTTCCCAGATGCAAGTTCCATTATCTCAACATAATTTAGGATGAAAGAAACTCTCTTAGGCACTCCTATATGTGTCATCTAATAAACACTAAGGAGATTTGATGCCAGAGACGATACATACAAAACATTTGAAAAATAGCCATTCTCAAGATAAATCGTACCTTGTCTTTCTGAAATGATGGTGGAGTCGTCTCCCATGTGAATGGGGATGGATTTTCTGGTCTCCAAGGATGAAAAGGAGTCTCTTTCGGCCATCATGTGGTTCGAAGCTCCAGAATCAATCAAGATTTCTTTGGACTTCGAAGTGCTTGCCTTGAGAGCATGACCTTTTTTCATGTTGTGGTTCTTGATCTTGCTGATCTCTCCTCTGAAATATTTCCAGAAGATTGATGTGATTTCTCTCAAGGAGAGAGGTAGATTCATCAAGATTTTTCTTCATGCAGGCATGTTCAAGGTGGAAGCCCTTCTCGCAGTATGAACACTTGACTTTTTCCTTTGTTCTTCTTTGAGTCGGAAGACTCATCATGCTGCTGGTTTTCCACTTTAGGATTAGGAGATTTGAATTTAGTTTCTGGGTTCTTCTACTGATTTCCTTTACCCTTCAAATATTTGGGCCTTGAGACATGGAGGGCTTGATCATGGGAGGATATGATGATCACCATTTGGACAAGCTTATCCTGTTCACTTGTTAGGGACTCAATGAAGGCATTGAGTGTAGGCATCTTCCATCCATGGGTTCTGAGATTCCTCGCACGAAATGTGGAGACAAAAACTGAATAATAAGCTCCAAGTTTGGAAAGTATGGTGAGGATGAGCTGATCATCCTCCTTCTCCACTTTTCATTGCTTCAACAGTAAGATAATGTGCTTGAACTTTGTGAAAAATTCATTCAAGGTCTCTAAATTGAAAGGCTGGAGAGACATCAATTCATTTTCAAGTTGGTAAACTCTCAAATCATCCTACTTTCCATATAGGGTTTCCAATTTGTCCCAAATTTCTTTTGGAGTCTTCAATCCTGAAAGATGGAAAAGAAGATCCTGGGAAACCGAGAGGCACAAGAATCCAAATGCTTCATCCTTCATGTTCAAGAATTTAGACTTGTCTATTACAGAACCAGGCTCTTCTTTAGTGTCCATGGTGACTCTATAGAGTCCTCTAGAGTGTAGTTGGATCTCCATTTCTTCTTTCCATGAGTGGAAATTGAATGGAGTCAAAAGATCTACAGAAGAATCCATCTGAATCTGCTGGAGCGAATGCTTTCACCTATCAAAAACAAGAAAATCACAACAAAAAGGGAAATGTAAGGTTGGATAGCCTGCACATTTTAGGCTTTCACCACACCCAGCATAGTCAATCAGGCAAGCTTGATCAACAAGTTCTTTACTTGGGGTATTAACTAGTAAGCCTAGACTTCTGGTGCAGTGCTGGATTTTTGAGCTATTGCTCAATTTTCATGCAAGATCTGTCAAATACCTTGTTTTTGAGAGATCTGAGCTTCATGCCATCATGAGCTTTGATACCATATTAATTTGTCACAATGGTCTAGGAACTGAAAACACAGTCTCACAAAGAATACAGACAGATAATCATAAAATTGGGAAAATGGTGCTGCAATGGAAGTAGCAGCTCTGTATAATCAAATGAAAGAATGATGATACAATACTATGATCATGCTGCAAGCATGAATTCCAAAGCAATTCGAATTCCCAAGGAGGTCATTCAAATTGAATGAGTGAGTCTAGATTAATTAAATGTAAGCCATACTCAACACTCCAATTAACCACTGATCAAAACCCTAATTGACTCAACTGAACCCTAACTAAAGTTGGAGTGCAATAAATGACTGATTCTAACTGAAAGTAGGTTAGATACATGCCATAGTAAGCTAACCAACAAGTGGTAGTGCTTCAATGACTCCAATGAACCCCTTTGAGGTTAACTAAAGTGTAACTGAACATCAAAAGTGGTTGGAGGCACCTCAGTTCACTCCAGTTCATTAAATAATCAATAAATAATCAATTTAATGATGGAGGGCACCTTCATTGCTCTATTTAACTAATTGTAACCATCAGTTAGCAATATCGGGAATTAATGACACTCGGATCACCCCTAGAGTGCTCTAGTTAGCCTCCCTGAATGTAGGAGAAGGCTCAGTTAGCCTCCTTGACTGAAGGTAGGTGTGGGTGTGATCTAGCTGATGTCATCTAATGCTCCTCTGATGTCAATTAAGTCAATAATACTTAGGATAGTGGTTTAAATAGGACAAATTGACCAAAAAGAGTGTGTATGGTGGTAAATGTCTCAAACATATCAGACATATCAGAATCAGCAAACTCATTTGTCTCTTCACATACATTCAATGGTTCGGGTGGTGAAGAAGACTCTCCAACTTCAACTACTTCTAAAGGCTCTTCTTGGAACTAAACACTCCTTTCAACGAAGGATTTGCTTGTGCTCAAGTTGATCAGCTTGTACCCTTTTGAATCTTTAGAATACCCAACAAATAGGAATTCTTGGATTTGGGGCTACAAATCCTTTCTCTTTTCAGTTGGAATTCTAGCCCAAGCCCTTGAGCCAAAAATCCTGAAATGGGTCACATCTAGCTTGTGCCTATTCCATGCTTTGGAAGGAGTCATGCCATAAAGTTATTTATGAGGCACCCTATTCTGGATCTAGGATGCACAGTTTATATCCTTGGCTCAAAACTTTGGTGGCAAAGTCTTAGTCTCCATCATACAGGTTGCCATCTCCTTCAGTGATCTGTACTTTCTCTCAGAAACACCATTTTGCTATGGTGTGTAAGGGATTGAATGCTGCATCTGAATACCTACATCTTCACAATATTGAATGAACTCAGACTTGACATACTCACCACCATTGTCAGATCTGAGGATCTTGAGTCTCCTCCCAAACTGGTTTTCAACCAAAGCCTTAAAAACTTTGAAGAGGCCAAAAACTTCAGACTTATGCTTCAGGAAGTAAACCCAAAAATAGCTGGAAAAGTCATCTATAAAGGAAAATGAATATTTGGCTTGACTCACTGACATATGAGGAAATGGACCAGCAACATCACTATGGATCAACTCAAGAGGTGCAGAGGTTCTCTCATGACTAGCTCTTTCAAATTTATGCTCTGGGTGTTTTCCTAGGATACAACCTTGACAAACTCCCTTGGAAAACTTAATCTTTGGTAACCCTATGACCATTTATTTTTCATTTAGATCATAAATATACTTATAGGATGGCCAAATATTTCATGCCAAAGCTTGCTTGCCTCATTAGCATGAATCAGAAGAGCAGAGGAGTTTGAGTAGTGTAGAAAATGTGAAAACATGTATACCTTCGAAGTGTGATCTACAACTCCTTTTGCAATGACTTTACCATTCAAGATCTCTATGATCTCAACATCATCAGGGGAGAATATGACCTTCTTTGGAGACCTTGTGTGATTCATTTGATACACTGACAAGAGGTTAGAGGCAAGACCTGGAACATACAATACATTACTGAACTTACCATGGTAAATATCAATCCTTCCTTTCCCCAAACTGTCAGTGAGAGAGTCATCTCCTAGCACTATTGGTGGGCCTTTTGACATGTCAAGAGAGGAGAATGCCTCCTTGGTCAAAACCATATGTCTTGAAGCTCTAGAGTCTATGATGAAGCTAGGTGAGCTTGATGTGCCAGCAACCAATGCATGTACTCTCTCTATGTCCTCTGAATTTGATCCTCCTTCCCTCTTCCTTGAGCAATCAGGAAAGGATATGTTATTCTTCTCCAGGAGTTGGGTCAGCATGTCAATTTGCTTCTTCATGCAAGATCTTTTAGGATGATAGCCCTTACTGCAGTATGCGCACTTGCTCACTTCTCCTTTGTTCTTCTTCTTCTGGAAGTTATTCTTGGAGCATTGGGGCTCCTCTTGAGACTTGTTCTTGTCTCTCTTTTGCTCAGGTGGCTTCTTAACTTTCTTCTTGCATTTTGAATCCACCCTCAAATTTCTAGCAACCAAAGCTTGGTCTTTGGAAGGTTTGATGGTGCCCATCATCACCAGTTTATCTTGTCTTGTGTGAGGGATTCCATGAACTCTGCAAGCTTAGGCATCTTCCAGGATCAAGCTGTCAACTTGGTGGCATGGAAGGTCAAAAAAAACACTGAATAGTTAGGGACAAGCTTTGAGAGTATGGATAAAACTAGCTGCTCTTCCTTATTTTCAATTCCACACTGTTTTAGCTACAAAACAAGGGCTTTAAACTTGGAAAAGTAGAGTTGCAAAGATTCGAAGCTGCTGGGACTCAAAGAGATCAATTCATTCTCAATTTGATGTCCTCTCATCTCATCTATATTACCAAAAATATCTACAAGCTTCTCCCACACTTCATTAGGTGATTTCAATCCATCAAGATGGAAGAGGAGGTCTCTGGATATGCTCAGACACAGAAGACCATAGGCCTCATCCCTCCTGTTGTGCCATTTAATTTTCTCTATAGTTGCAATGGGATCTACCTCAGTTGCAATAGTCACCCTGTAGAGACCTTTCTCTCTCAATAGTATCTCCATCTCTGCTTTCCATTCAAATAAATTAAATGGATTCAAGATAATCTTCTGAGATTGATCCATAGCTCAGAAACTGTCCCTTCAGTCAGCAGAATATGCTCCCAGTCAAGATGTCGAACCTGCAATAGAAATATGGAAGGAGAGAAATTTATCTACGAAGGCTCTAATACCATGTGGAAATTAAACCCAAGTGATAGAACAATTGCACTCGCAAAATTGCTAATCAAACATGTAAATTTACACACAAAGGAGACTGAAAGTGGAGCATAGCACTAATCTGTATTGAATAAGTGTACAATAGCCAACCTTATGAATTCATAGGCTACTTCAGTATATAATTAATTCAGAGATTCGAATGCATAAGGATGCCATTTGAAATAGTCAAAAATTAGGCTTACTAAATCTAGTCAAATCCCCCATAGGTGCATAAAGCAGTTTCCAAATCTACCTAGAGGCTCACGAATTGGAAAAGTCAAGTAGGCAAGCTAATAAGTGATGGAAAGGCAACTCATACATCCTTTTATTAGGAGAAAATAATGGAGGATGATGAGGGCAAAAAACAAGTCAACTACACCTAGTCTTACTTTCCCTTTTGCCATAAATCTCAATAAAGCAGGCAACTTAGCAGAAAAAGTAGATATGCACTAGGGAGGATCTGGAATAAAGAAGATATACTAAATATGGATTCCAAGAGGTTTCCCAAGTGCTCCATGACTCACTTTTAGCAAGTTTGACTTCTATGGCATGTGGAAGACAACTTGCATAGAGTGGAATATTTGAAACTAGGAAAATAAGACAAAAATGGATTAATTAATGTCTAAGGTAGGTAACTATGGGTTGATTATTCTAACATGGAAAAACCCCCCATTTCCCTAAGTTTGTCGAATGGTGTGCAGACAATTTCTCTGTTGTCGAAGGTGTCATTATGAATCAATCAAATTCTAAAATCCTTTGTTTAGTCCAGGCTTCTGTCATCCACAAAACCCTGCATATCCCAGACGAATTTGTCCATATATCCCAAGACTACCCGCAAGAAAATATTATACGTTGTTTCAGAGAGTCTACAGACAAAAGTAAAGGAACCTTCTTGAAGGCCTATTCTAAACCCAATGGTGAACCCATCGACTTGTCTTACCCTATTGACCTCAACCAATTCAATAAAGAAACTTAGTGGTATATATCCATGGCCAGTCAGTTTCTAGGTCTAGATACTGACGCTTATGTCATAGAGTCATTGTTCAATCTTTTGTTCGTCTTGAGTAGTTGTCTGGCCGAACCTAAATTGTCTGGACAATCCTATCAGTCTTGCTGCCTTAAGTTTGATGAATTCCTAGCCAAGAAAATCCATTCTCAGTTAGCGAATTTCCATGGCATTAGAGTGTTCATATTCCAGTCATTTTTGCTGAGGATGCTTATAGCTTATAATGAAGAAGACCTGCAAGTACCAGAACTAGAAATCACTGCTGATATGGCCACAGACCACTCTAAATTCATGAATCAATTGATGGCTGAAATATACGACCTCTTCTTTCAAGAAAGGTTACCTAGGGAGATGCCTGAGATGAGGTAAATGTTGCAGCTGTCAAATAGCAAGAAGATAGGGGACTAGTTCCTCATAGAATTCGAAATGACCATAAGGTTGTATGGCTCCGTGCATCCACCCTACATTCTTCCAGCTTTTCTAATGGAAAGGGTTTCCTCCCTGGAATTGATTCTGCAAAGACTCATTATTGAAGAAGAGCAATTCTTGAACTTTAAGAAAAGCTTGAATTTGGTTTTTCCATGGGAAGTGAGACCATACACAGTTAGGAATAGATCTACTTTTCCCCTAGTTACCAACTTGCTCAGAGGCATGGATTTTTCCCTGAGACAAGCAGTAAATTATGACCCTCACCAGATAATTTCCAAAAGAAGGAAGCTCACAAATGTAGGCCTTTTGAGCACATTGAAAAACCTAGACTTAGAGAAGCAGCAAACTGGGATGATTTCCCTAATCCTGCCCCAATGGATACTAGCATAGAGCAAAGCACTGGCTCATAGCTGCCAGGGATAGCTTCTCCCCAAAGAGAGTTGGATAAAGTAGTTTCAATAGACAGAGGAGTCCCATCACTGGTCAACTGTTCAGCGAGTTCAATAAAAAGAGGGGGTCCAGAGCCCATCAACACTGCATAAGTGGACACGGCCAGCATTCCCAAAAGGCAGAAAATAGAATGGGGGTAGCAGTTGGTGCAAGTTAAAAGGGGCCCTACAAAGGGACAGGTGAAGAAGAAGAATTTAATGAAAGAACAGCAACACGAAGAGCCCAAGACAGCCTAATTGCAAATACAAGAGTATGTATTTGACGGTCAGACTCTAAGAAAGCATGCATCCAAAGAGGACTCGCTAGGATCTTACCAAGAGAGGGCTGATAAAAATTTCAAGGAAACAACAGAACTATATAGCAAGGCAGCGCGGTTGCCTTACCACAATGTGGCATTGAAAACTGTAAGAGATCATTCTATTGACACCCTTAGCTTAGCCTTGGCAATGGGGAACAAGGTGTCATAGGTCAGTGTGAACCTCTTGAAGGTTCCCACTACTAACATAATACACCTCAACAAAGAGATTGGGGATATATTGAATGCCAGACTACTTAAGGCTACCATACAGATGTCCAAGTTGGAGGAAAGTAAAGCAAAAACTTTAAACCTTTTAAGGAAGGTGAGAGTGGAGACACTAATACAAAAGCGCGGGTTTTTCCACGGAGGTTTTCCACGTTTCATACTTTTTGGTGTGAAATCGGAAGCAAAATGAACTTGTCGTCGCTGTATCGATGCTTACTCGTCGTTGTATCGACGTTGGTAATCTCCGCCGTCGCTATATCAACGCCTTCCTCCTTCAAGGTCGCTGTATCCACGGAGCTACGTCGCTATAGAGACGGCAATGTCAAGCTATGTCTTTTTAGTTGACCCAGGGCGCTTAAGTCAATGTTTTAGATATATGAAACAGG
>LPNX010448715.1:481796-533491 GCA_001517045.1 Pseudotsuga menziesii | reverse complement strand
TATCTTCACATTGTTCACATTAATCTATAAATATCGTACATAAAGGATTAATGTCTTCACAATGTTCATGCTCGCGAAAACAGAAAGCTACAAAATCATGGGCACACATATTATTAGTTCTAAAATGCAAACGAATGCACATATAAAATAAATAAATAGGTTTTGCATCAAATCTAATTACTAGATCTAAATGCAACACAGGAACACATAAAATATATAAATAAGATTGCCGAAAAATACCAGATCTAATTACTAGATCTAAAATGCAAAGGCAGGCATATATAAAATATATAAATGGTATTTTTGAAAAATACAAAATCTAATTTCTAGATCTAAAATGCAAGGCAGACACATATAAAATATATATATGAGATTGCCATAAAATACCATATCTAATTACTAGATCTAAAATGTAAACCCATGCATATATAAAATATATAAATGGGACTACCAAGAAATACCGCATCTAATTACTAGATCTAAAATTCAAACAAATGCATATATAAAATATATAAATGGGATTGCCAAAAAATACCAGATCTAATTACTAGATCTAAATTGCAATGCAGGCACATATCAAATCTATAAATAAGATTGCCGAAAAATACCAGATCTAATTACTAGATCTAAATATCTAAAATATATAAATGAGATTGCCGAAAAATACGAGATCTAATTACTAGATCTAAAATGTAAAAGCATGCATATATAAAATATATCAATGGGATTGCCAAAAAATGCCACATCTAATTACTAGATCTAAATTGCAACATAGGGAGAGATAAAATATATAAATAAGGTTGTCGAAAAATGCTAGATCTAATTACTAAATCTAAAATGGAAAGAAGGCACATATAAAATATGTAAATTTGATTGCCTAAAAATACGAGATCTAAAATACAAATGTAGGCATATATAATATATATATGAGATTGCTGAAAAATACCAAATCTTATTACTAGATCTAAAATGCAAAGGAAAGAATATATAAAATATATAAATGGGATTGCTGAAAAATAACACATCTAACTATTAGATCTAAAATGCAAACCCAAGAATATATAATATATATCAATGGGATTTCCGCAAAATACTAGATCTAATTACTAGATCTAAATTGCAACACAGGCACATATAAAATATATAAATAAGATTTCCAGAAAATACAAGATCTAATTAATAGATCTAAAATGCAAAGCACACACATATAAAATAACTAAATGTGATTGATGGAAAATACCAGATCTAAAATGCAAACGCAGACACATATAAAATATATATGAGATTGTCGGAAAATACGAGATCTAATTACTAGATCTAAAATGCAAAAGTAGGCATATATAAAATATATAAATGGGATTGCCAAAAAATACCAGACTAGATAAAATGTAGTGAACAAAAACGTACAAACTAACCTATGCCCCTATTTGGTCCAAGCTTCAACACATGCATTGGAAG
This sequence comes from Pseudotsuga menziesii, assembly GCA_001517045.1. Lineage (NCBI taxonomy): Eukaryota > Viridiplantae > Streptophyta > Pinopsida > Pinales > Pinaceae > Pseudotsuga > Pseudotsuga menziesii. The sequence continues at coordinate 532,033 of LPNX010448715.1, read as the reverse complement.
GCATAATGTAGGCATTACCGACGGTATGCAACTCTTTCTGGAATCCTTTTTTTTCCCCATTTTCTCATTAGCATTTGCTTTCTTTAATACAGTTTGTAAAACTCCGATTTTTTCCTCCGATGCATGTGGTATTAAAGAGACATTGTTTTCAGCACCCACCGAAAACATCATTTTCCTTTTAAAAATCTTGTGAGAATATAATAGAATATATTATATATATTACCAACTAATTTCTCAAAAGTGTTGCACGCTTAGCTTGATCACTTTTACGTTAAGTCTAGAACATTAATGATTTATGGATTTAATTCTTAAGATAGCTTTATAAAATAATTTTGTAAATAGGACGTAATTTTTATTAACAAACCATGAGGGTTTCACCCATCATAATTGCGTTATTAGTATTAAAAGATCATTTAACTAAACCACAAAAATATTCATTTAATGTTTATAGTTCCTATTTGATATAGGAAATAAAACACTTTGCACAAATATCGCAGGTATCATGATTTCTTCTTTTCATTATACCCCATCCAGATTTTCATTCCTTTTGGTTTAAGAATACTTATGCATAACCTTCCAGTGTTTAAGGAAATCATGTTTCCTTCCATATCTATATAGACATGAATATTCCTTTATTTTAATATCCTCTTTACTTTATGGATTATAAATTATTTATTTTTAATTGCTTAAAGTTGTCTTGTAGTTTTGAAATGGTAGGTACCACTAACATTTTAAGCATGTAAGGATTAGGTGCGCATTATTTAACCATTAAGCACATTATCGAAACCATCATGACCATAGTTATCGTTACTAGATCCCTAGGGCTTCCCTCGTATTTTACCCTCTCCCCCTCGTGGATTCAATTTCCTGTCGTTAAATTGCGTGCATGTCTTAAGTCCCATAAGCATACAATTTAGGGAATTAATCCCTTAACTTAACAGGATTTACTAGTGGGTCCTTTTCCTTGAGCTTCTCACCAAAATAAAAGTACAATAAACATTAAAAATACAAAACATTTAGGGGTATACAAGAGGGGTATTACATCATTTCCCCTTTAAAAATAACACTGTCCTTGGCGTTCTTGTATTTCAATGATTTCCTTTCTCTCTTGAGTCATCTTTTCTTGCTTCGTCTTTTCTATTTTGATCTAATTCAATATTTCCCGATTTTTCGCAAGTCGTCTTTTTGTCATGACCTGCAGTTTTCTGTAACAAGATTGGGTCTAGCCAAAATTTATTCAGTTTCACATGTCAAAGCTCTATAATTCAACTTAAAACATAAACAATAGATCATTTTGCAGCATCATAATTGCAAATTATGAAACATCTCTTAGTCTTTAAATGTATTGTTATCATCATAATACATAATTATTTCTCAATAGTGTAATTGATTCATAAGTAATTCATATTTACTCATCTTTTGGGAGGACGTCTTTTGTTTTCAACATTTATATACTTAACTAGTCTTCAACTTGAGGAAAAAACTTTCTTTTATTCATAAATTAACATAATTTTATATCCAAAATTTAAAATTCCCCATTCATCCCTGCATTCGAGGCATTTTTTCATGCTTAGGTCTTTCTTCATATTTACACATTAAGACATGTGACAATCTAGTTACTTGGAAATTTCATTAGCGCATTTTTCAAACTCTCCCTTGAGTTCCCTTTACCAACTCCTGTGTGGACTTCTGGGCTATATCTGAGGGTACTCTCCCTTTTGACTGCTAGTCAAAATTTTTCTCCTCAATAACATCAAACAACGTCCTTTCTTCCATATGTCAAGATTTGGCTAGGTCTTGACATTGATGTCATAACTCCTTCCTGATTCCCCTCAATCCTCCTCGATTGAGTCCTGGAATTCCTTTTTCCACCTAGCTTCTTGCTTGAGTCCCAGAAAAGTGAAGTGGAGTTAGATCATCAATTGTCTTGCCACTTAATTTTCCTAATACAAATGTGCTCACATGGCAATCATTTTCCTAACACCAATGTGCTCATAGGGCAATCATTTGCCTAACACCATTGTGCTCCCATGACATATATTTGTCTTGTTCATATTTAATGTTAATTACAATATTTGTCTATTTGTGACACACACTCTTTGGTGTTTAACATGTCTTTACTGTCATTGTCCCGATTCATGAACTGAATTCATGGTTAGCTGAAATATAATTAACATCAATTGATAAAAAATAATTTCACCAATTTAATCATCAACCTTTCATAAGTTGTAGTGATTTGTAACTCTACCATAATTCATGATTCATGCAACCCTGTAAACCATCCAAAAATAACTCCTTACTCATTTTGGATCAATTGAGCACAACTTGTTTATGCAAGTGAATTTATATTCCATAATGTACGTTGATTGTGACAACGATCGTATACCTCGTAAAAACCCTACAATGTTAGTGCATAAATAACACAATCCATAGTTAATCCTTGGTTCATAAAAACATTGAAATTTGACAATTTATAATAAGTTAAAGAAGTAAAACATCACTCATTCTTAACTTTATTATTTGAGCCAGTGAATATTTTTACTACAGTCAATTTCAATGGATAGTGATCGTGGAAAAACCGTGTAATGTTAGTACATAACCTTATGCGACATTCATTCACTTATCATTCTCAAATACTAACAACAATTAAAACATCGTTACTCATCTGTCTTTGGATAGTTACGAGCGGAGGGCCATTCTAAATTTGGAATTTTAATTAGTGGTAAGCTACGACATATAAATATCAAGTGATTAAATAGCCTTATTTTCCTATTAGTGTTTTTTTAGAGGAACAATCTACTTGTCAATGGGACTCTTGTTCTTTGCGTAACATCCCCTTTTAGCAAAGCGACGCAACCTCAATTATTTATGTGTTAAAAACTCTCTAAGAAAACAGTGATGAATAATGTTTATCAAAGGAAACCATAGGTTTAGAATAATATACCCTCTAATCAACCCACTCTTTTTGCATGAATTCCAATGATGGCACAACACCCTTGTAATAAACTTGAGGGAATGTATCATGACTCTACATAAATAGATGTCGTTACTTCCTTACGAATCATTTCTAAGGTATCAATCATATAACCCAAATCAACTTTTAACATGAGAACATAATCATAAAGGCATGCATATTTTTCCCAATCACCTAACTTCAGTAGTAGATACTACATTTGTGTTATCACATGCTACATCAAATACACCAATACCGTAAGAAGTATTGTTTTGTTTAAGTATTCCCCTTTACTCCTACATGGAACAATTTAGCATCTAGGTTTAGCCTAAAGTTAGCTTTTAACTTCCCTTTAAAATATATTATGTGTGTATTTTAACATCTCATTGAACTCTTAGTTCTGAATCAATATTATGATAAGCCTAACATTCTCATGCCTACAACCTTCTTTACAAGGGTGTCTTTGAAATTTTCCTTAAGTAGTGACGATTCCTTCATTGCCCAATACTTAGAATTCTTTGTAAATATTTTTTGACATCCAATACTCTTCATAAATCATGGTAAGCATAGTAAACTGTATTGATGACTATAATTCTTCCCTACAATGCCCCAAATTTAATAAACATATTTATCAGTTATGTAATGCCCCATATTTTGAATCCCGCATATTTATCACTCAGACTTATTACAGTGTATTTACTTAATATCTGTGGACTCAACTATACTTCATAAACTATATTTTGGCATGTTATATGTGATTATTTACTGATGTCATGATGTTATCAGGATTATGCTCTGATTATGATATTATGATGTTATCATGCTTATATAATTTATGCTTTGATTATGATGTTATGATGATTAACATGCCTATGTATATGCTTTGATTATGATGTTATGATGATTATCATTTATATGAAATTATTGTGCTTATGCGATTACCATGCGGTAGTCGTCATCAGATTCATTTATTTTATAACAAAAACAGATATTTGATTATAATCCTTGATATGATGTGATATGTATGATGTGGTACATGGGCACCCATCCATGATGCAATTTATTTTGTGATTTTATGTGATGAAAGGAAATAATGTTGATAATATCGACCAGCTATTTATCTAATATTGTTATGAATGCATGTTTGGATAGTGCTAACCTGCAGGGTACAGGGGCTATGTGATAGCCAAGTATGTGATGCAACGTATGAATCAATACATATCTTGAAGAAGAGCCTTAATTTCCAAGTGATGGTACGATGACACGTACCAATAAACTCGATAGCAACGCAGTATGGTTTGATGAGTATATACCCAGTATGTTGAGAGGGATGGATGCATTTCCTACCCTATGTCACTTTGATGCTCGAGGTCATGGGAGGGTAGTGCTGATACATTCTCCCCAAGTTGTTGTGATGATGATGGTCGGATGCCTGCTAGGAGAGGATAGGTCCGCTAGTTAGCCGACGCTACCGCTCTCAGGTTCTGTGTGGGAAGGTCAGTATAGCTGGCATCCACTTTGTACTAGCAGAGGAAGGATAGGGAGGATGCGGACGTAGGTTAGGATCGTTTCGCATACTATTTATTATTGTTGAGTGTTGGGAATTTATGGTACCAGATTAGTGATGGTAGGTACCAATCTTAATTAACTGATTAATAAGAACATAACTGTTAAATAACTCTGAATGTCAAAAGAAATCATATTATATCTGTATATCAGTCTTGTTACATGAAATATTATTTGTATCAGCTAGAATTTAGGGGTTTTTACTATAGTACATGTGCAGCCTATGCATGTACTAGCCATGCATGCACACCTCACACATGCATGCTTTTATGAAATAGTAATTGAAAAACTTTAAATAGTTGGATGGCTTAACTAAGTAATAGTGATTTATTTAAACCTGTAAATGTACCTTATTTATTAAATATCAATGTGCGGGGGGGGACTTAACAAACATAAACATGTCGATGTTATCATTTCAATCAATTAATAATAATACTGCAATTAGTTATTATTGATTAATAATAATATTTGTTATTTTATTTTGTTGTCATTATCTATTATTAATATTGTTTATTATTAAGTACTTATTATTAAGTTATTAATAACATATAATAATTTACAATACTATTATTACCATTATTTTACCATTTGGCATAAAACCTTAAACAAACAATATTTGTGTAAAATTTATGACCGCTGGTTATGTTTTAAATTTACACGTTCAATTCAATATGATAAGCATCTAGTAATTTCCCACCATATCATCCAGGGTGTAAATTGTACAATTCAAGAAAAATTAACTATCTACAACGAATGTCTTAAATAAACCTGAACTAGTTGAACTGCCCAAGAAAGAACTAAATAAATACTTATTATTTTAAATATGAAGGGGGCGGTGGAAGAAGGGAAGGCAGTGGAAGAAAGGAAGGAAAGAGGGTATAAGGAGGGGGATCGAATGCTTGAGGGGGATTTTTGGCACAGCATCTTGGGGAAGAGAATTTTTACAGAAGAAGAGAGTAAGGAAGGTGATGGAACAGGAAGGGAAGAAAACTAGAGGAGGGGGTTAACTCCAGAGGAAGAATTACACTCATTAAAGTGAAGTTGCTATCAGGTTTATCAGCACGTGGGCTCGGGGGCTAGGAAACCCGTCGGTTTCCTAGATCTAGTAGGTTCAACGCTGGTCGGCAGGGTTGATCATCCAAATTTTCATCAAGGCTCAGACAGACTCAGTCGAGGGAGAGGCAAGGCTACAGGGGCAGGATTCAGGGACTATCTTCAACGCGCTAAAGTTCAGGTATTTTTCGGTGAACCCTCTCGTTATTGTACAAATAAATGAATCTTGAAAAATCAAAATAAGAGTAAATGTCATTTTGTTGTTAAAGTATAGGACTTAGTGCTCTGTCCAGTAAGTAGAGCACTACAGAATGGTATCAGAGCCATGGTTCCAAATCTGGAACCAGAGGGCTCACAATTGATATATTGGAATAAAAAAAAATTATGCATAAATAATGAAATTAATTTTAAGAGTTGTACAATAAGAAATTATGTCAGCATGCTGCGATTGTTTGGGAATATTTAGTACAATGAAATGTTTAAATAAAATAAAGAAATAAAGACCAGTTCAATCAGTATTGGTGTTTTCTACAAATATTGGGTTTTATAAAAATAGCGTTGAATCTTCTTATCCGAAGCTAAAATAGACTATACTCGACCTCATTATGTCTATTAGGAGCATAAGAAATATACCATATACATTATGTTATCAGGAGTCAACTGTTAAATACATTATTCAAATCAAAAGGAAATACACCAAATATATTTCATAATAAATATGTTGGTGAAACACCAGGAAGGTTCACAACTGGTGTAGCAATAACTATTACAAGAAACACAAAGAATCCCCATAATCATTATGTATTCCCACAAATATACTTGGCATAATGCCATACGTTCAATTATATATTCAGGAACGAAATTTATAAAACCACAGTAGAAAATCAAGGATAAAAACTCAAAAATTGGCTACAAATATATATTTATAAGCATTTAATGTGTACACCAGGTATATGCCTATAAATTCAAATGCAAAATACCATAAATATGGTTTATTTTCCAAACACAAAGTAGATTCAAAAACTAACATTGGGAAATCTTAGGCCTGTGCATTTAGGACATGGCATAATAGACCAAAATAAACATTTTTTGTAATAGCACTATTGTGCTAGGTTCAAACCCTGGAGGAGTATATGAAGGTCAAAGAATTTAGTTTTTGTGCTTACTCGAAGGGGATCCACATGCAATTCCACTACAATAATTCAAATTCCATAAGCTTCAACACTATATTTCCTCTCCACACTGGGCATATCCTAAGTTGAAAATATAGATATACACTGATAATATTTAACAGAATATAAACAATCGTTAATACTATTGCCAGAAAGGAATAGAGAATTCAATATATACCTATACATGAATAGACAAAGCAATTGGCTCATTGCAAAGCAAAAGGATGATTAAGTTTATGAGTGATTACCCTAACAGAGCGTTGTCAAAAATCTCACAGGATGCAGGAAATGAGATATTTGGCCTTGTTTTCCAGCTGTCCAATATATACGCAAATAGCTCTGTTATCAGTATGGTTACTGTGTGCCCTGTTTCCATGATTTCCATGATTGCAAATTTGGTCAAATGAATTTGAAAATTCACCATTCGTTCGATCCGCCTGAATCACTGGTTCAAATTCTATTCGTTGTTTTTATGTTCTTTACTGAGTGGTTCAAATTCGATGCTTCTGCATTGTTTCCAGCAAATACTTCAAATTCAATGCTTCTGCTTTGTTTGTTTCCAATAGACAGACAAGAAATCATAATTTATTGAGTCCCTCTTACAATTCTTGCAGTTATATCTTTCATAAGGAATTTGGTTCAACAATATACAGTATCATTTTCAGTGATAGGTGAGAGCTCACCATTTCTTGTTTGAATATCGATCGTGTTGCCAAGGATAGGAGCAGTCCAAACCGTTCTGATTATTTACTTCTCGGATTATTTACTTCCTGACGGCCTGTGCATTTCTTCCCCTCATATTTTCTGAAAATCCTATACAGCTTCCACGCTCAAATCCCCAATTTCAATTTACCCTAAAAATTATTAAGTTTTCTAAAAAGCATATAGATCATCCAAGCTCAAATCCCTAATCCCCTGGTCTAGCGTTGAATTTCCCCTGATGTACACCTGGTAAGCGTTAAAGGAATGGTTTCCTCACCTAATACACCAGTTTTCACTAAGAGACCGCAGTCGTGAAGATTCAGGTCGATTGTGGCAGCAAACGCGTCCAGGTTGCTTTGCATCTGCAATTTTCCACCATAGTTCTAGCTAGAACAGTTAGTTGCAAGCTTTATCATTTCCTGGAGAGTGACAACCATGGCCTGCAACTGTTCCCTGCATAGCACATCCAACCAAATGGCCTTTGCGTGCAAGGAAGGAGTGACCTTCTTTTGTTGGGAGGCACCCTGCTTGGGAATACGGTAGGAGGGCGTGCATGCAGCCCACCTGGCATGGATGCAGCCTAGCCTTTATCATGGGCTCCTTGTTCCCTTGGGAAGGAAAACCATGGACAAGGAAGTCTGTGGGTGGAGCCAAGGTGGAGTGAGGAGGAGCCACACCGACCGCCAGCTTCCTCATCAAACCATACCTCTACGATTTTTATTATTTTTATTTTTATCATTAGGATTTACCCTGCAACCTTAAAACAACAAAACACGTATAAGTTTCTAGGATATCACCTTGAATTTTTGGCATCGATAAGGAATCCTTAAGACTATTACTTATAAACAAATATGAAATCATTCATAACAGCATCAGAAATAATTCATGAATTAATGCTATACAACCAACGACTTGCATGTAAGTAGATTTCTAGTGGAAATGTTAAACAAACCCTAGTCTAGGCACATTTTATCATTTATGAGCCTTGAATTTGAAGAACCAGAGAAGAAAAACACTTATAACAATCTAAGATATAACAATATAAGTTACTAACGGGACTTGTTGAGCGCCAAAAACCTCAGATATATACTAGTAGTGGTTAATTGGGGAAAACTAAATGGTATAGGAATGAGAATAGAATTGTTAGGTAGAATAGAATTTCGGAAGCGAACAATTTTGTTTTCATTGGTATACATGGAAATCTAGTGAGTTACCACACAAACCATACCATAAATAAATATATATTGATATTGATAAGATAAAAGTATTCTGGAAAAAGAGAAAAATGAAGAAAACCAAAAAAAAACAATAAAAAAAAAAGAAAAGCTTTATATATATATATATATATATATATAAACTAGGTTGTAAAAGAAGCAATGCATAAACAGGCTGTAAAATAGTTATAGGCATAAAGTTATCAAATAATACCATCGGATTAAGGAGCCTGCAACACCATGGAAAATATGAGCACGCCTTTCCCCAAACTTTTTGGTAAACAATACAACGTGAATTAACATTTTTCCTTCACATATAAAGGACCTAGTACCTTAAACATGTGAACAATGAATACATCAGGTGTATGAAAAACATATCCATTCTCTTCTTCTTGTCAAATTGAACTCTTGTTAGATATGGTGTTAACATTCTTACCACTTCACATCGCTAAAACGATCAACCAGGCATGGAATCCTGCCTAAGACATTCATGCTTGCATGGTGTGAGATCTGTCGGGAGATGTTGAAAACCACACCCCAAAACCCCAAGCTCTCCGAGCTATGCAACTACACACGAGAGCCTATGAAACGATATGATACACTACCTGAGGGAATAACTAGCCATCTTTGGCCAGAGAAATTTGGCTAATTTGAAAACTTAACAACTCCACCATATCAGTGGTGACTGAATGAGACCAAGGGTGACACATTGGAGCCAATATCCTCTCCATAGAAGAAAATGCTTCCATAGTTGCAATTTTTTGGCGTAAAAAGGGAGGGGGAAGCTGAAACCAGCACCAGAGCCATCCGACGGAATAGCCTTCATGCACCTGCAGTGAACAATTGTCTTTGTGGGGAGGCACTCTGCTTCCGGTGGAGTAAGTCAGGCATGCATGGATCCCGCATGGCATGCATGCAGCGTGGTATTTTCTCAAGTACTCCATTATGCCATTGGACAATGATCGGGGGATGAGTTTTTGTGTAGGTGGTAGGACAAGAATGGAAAAAAAAAGAGGGATATGGTGGGAGGAGTTGGCATGGTGAGGAGGTAGGGTTGATGGGAAGCTCAGGTGGGGGCTTCCACTTGCAGAGAAGGAAGGGAAGGTGGAGTTGACTATGGACTTGGGAGGCTGAGGTAGAGACACGTAGCACCTCATGCACGAGACTAAGTGGCCTAATACATGAACCCTAGGGAATGAGATGGGAATACTAATTCAAAAAACAATGGGTACTCATCACGATAAATTGCAAATAAAATTATTTCTAATTAATTAGAACTTAAATCCAAGGGTAATTAAAAGTTAGGTTACTTAGAAGATGTGTCCAGGTATATAAATTTATAAATTTTAGGATGAGGCTTATTCTGCACCCTCAACCAAATTTTCAGCAATGCTTCCAAAACTGGAAACTCTTTTAGCTCAGAACACAAGCTAACCTTGGCAACTAATTTTGGTGATTTAACACTTTTACACTCTAGTTCAGCTTATCCTTCAACTATATTTTAAGATTAGGATTATTCTGCACGCTTCATCTTTTGCTACTTGTGCTGGGCCTCCAGGATTATGACTCGTACACATATTTCATAAATCATATGTGTTGTTGCTTGTGTTGGGCCTCCTCTACTCCTTTTACCCTTCCTCTAGGATATCCACAATCAAATAACTATAGGGGTGCTTTAATGTCAAGTTCACACATCCCCATGCCTACAACATTCGAATTACACCAATGTCTCAATACTTGGCAACTCTTCCAATAAGAACCTGATCTATTTACTGATCTATTTACCGATGCTATCTGTAACCAGTCATAAATAGTCACACGGAAAGAATGCATTCCACTTGAAAGTAAAAAAAAAAATTCCTAGTAATTTGATCTGAAGTTAAACTTCAAACAAACTAATTAAGAACTATAATTTGTCTCTCATATATTACTTTACTAAATACTCACAGGCAGAGAATGCATTCAAAGTAAAGGTAAATTTTAATTAGTTTGAGCTCAAGCTCAACTATAAACAAATTAATTAAGAACTGTAGTTTATTTGTCATATATACATTTACTAAATAAATAGTTCCAAGCCAAACATCTAGCATAATGGGACCAACCTTTATGGTCTGGTAGATAAGCTTTTGGCCTCATCCTAGGACATTCTTTTACTCGTTCCCTTTACTACAAGTCATGAATAAGGGACATTCTTAGACTACCCTATCAGTCACGAATAAGGGACATTCTTTTACTTGCTCCCTTTACTTTACGTGATAGAGATACTACATTTGGAGCAGTACAAGACCAGAAATGCACTAGTGTTGCTAGTCAGCTGGAATACCTTAGAAGCCAAGGATGGGATCAGCATTGGCATTACCATTGGGATTGGTTCATGAGCCCTTCCATGTGATTGCTTGAGTCATCAGCTTGAGGTATGGAATTTTGAAAGTGACCTAATATTTTTATGCCTTAGTATAGTATCACTGATGCAGTACTGTGGATATTTTACAGGAAACACTCATTATAATACAAAGTTGATTTGCAGGTTTCTGTTTATGAATGAAATCACATGTCGGACAAGGGATAGTACAAATTAGCAAGAAACTTCGAGTATCTTTTTAAAATAGCCTGTTGGCTTCTTTTACTAATAGATTATTTTCTTTCTTTCTCTATTTGTTGATAATTTTTTTACATCTCCAAATATAACATATTTTTTTAAAAATGTTTAAAAAAAATGTTTTTAAAAAAATAAAAAATAAAATCCAACTGGGGCTTTTCCGTGAATGGGATTCCCGAGAATAACTACATTTATGGCCATGTTATAAAATAAAGATGTTATGCTAATACATACTAGTATTCGGAATCAGGTAACCAATTCAAAATCCGATCAACATGTTGCGCTATTAGAGTAAGGTCAGCCCCTTATTCACTGATCAACCTCTCCAATATAATTTTTCCCGAGTACCCGCGTTGAGTTGGAAAATGATAAGATTGCAAAATGAAAATATTTATTTATAAAATGGTGTGGAAACAAATTAAAATATTTGTTTATAAAATGGTGTGGAAATAAATTAAAATATTTGTTTACAAAATGTTGTAGAAATAATTTATATTTGAAAATTGTGAAAAAAAAGGTTAAAAGCTTGTAACATTAACTTTTAATAACTATATATATTTATCTAATATCTATTATTGAGTAACCAAGATTTACAGAAATCTAATAAATAATGATAATAACAAGAATTTAAATCTAAACCAAAATGCTACTATGCTTAAATTAGCGTTTGGTTAATATAATTTGACAAAGTTAATGTAGTTTAGACAAGAAATCTTTGTCATAGAAAAAATATATATTATTTATTTATAAAGGAATTTATTGAATTACTTATAATACTTATTAAAATAAGTAAATTAGACAAACAAAGAAAATTTAGTCAAAGTCAAGTTACAAAGTAGGTATATAATAAGTGATAAGATTTGTAAATGTGTATAAGAAGTTTATTCAATATAGTAAAGGTTATGGTTAAGAAAAATTAATAAGTGTAACTTAGATACTAAAAATAAATAGTAGATAAGAATATTGAAGTAACATAGAGATATGTATGATGGTGTAACTGATATATATATATATATATATATATATATATAACAATAACAAAGCATGAAGATTATTGAGATTATTGTGATATGAATGGGATGCCATGAATTAGCAATATGCTTTAAAGTACAACCAAGGCGAAAGATTAAATGACATATAATCAATGTAGTGAACACGAAAGCATAACGATGATAGGTATGTTGGAATTTTATTATAATGGTATAAATAAGTGTGGAGATTTACCAATATATATTCACATAGGAGTAAGAAATATGTGGATTAAGATAGCTATCAGAAATGAATAATGAGTATGATGAGACATATTGATAAGAGAATTTATAAAAGAAAGGATTGAATAATCAAGCTTAAAAGGTTAAATGAATCAAGGTAATGATGTATTGGTATAGAAATACATGAATGTTGATGTTATATTTAAGCGGAAATGTGGTGAGAGTTATATAGCAACATGAGGAAAGATAATGAGTATATTAAGACAACGATGTGGTATGAGTATATCTTAAATTAATAGGTTTGAACTATAGAAAATATACGAAATCATAGTGGAGGGAATGTGATAATATGTGAAGCTTGATCTTGGGTAGATTTTAGTAATCTCATGATAACAAATTTGATCCAAAATTTCAAAAGAGCAAGATATATAATTTTAATGTTGAACGAACCATTAGGGTGAAAATAAAGTTTTATTTTAAACGTCTATTTAAGTGATTATAATTATTAAAAGTATAATTTGTTGCCACAGATTCAAATTAGTTAATGCTATGGAGATGCTTGTGATGTATGACTTAGGGTGTAGTGACATTTCCCCTCTATCCTATGTTAGGGTAGTAAACCCTAACAAATTTTCGTAGTTTATTGTTAAAATAAAATATATAATTGACAGTTTCATGTATTTTAGTTATTGGTGAGGATTACATGCTAAGTTCAATGCATATATTCCAACAATGATGGCATCTTAAATGTGAAATATGTAAACCTGTTAGCACACTAGGAATTTGTACATCTTATTAAGGGGTAAGGAAGTATGTTGTTGAGATTGACTAACTTGAATATAACTAATAAGAATTATTATAACGTTATAGATATGCATTATTAAGATTAAGTTGAACCCTCCTTGAAAACATTATAACTTGCACACGGTGTCTTGATAGTAACTTCGGCATGAAGTTTCTTGAAGGATGGGTGTATGTAATGCCCCAAATTTAATAAACATATTTATCAGTTATGTAATGCTCCATATTTTGACTCCGGCATATTTATCACTCAGACTTATTACAGTGTATTTACTTATTATCTGTGTTAGGATTATTAATCCTCCCTTGTCCAAATTTGGTCATATGTCTAAATCGGGAGTCATGTCTAAATCGGGAGTCCTTCTAGTCTATTTATAGTCATTAGCACCATTGGTTAAACTTGACCTAATTGGGGCACATGTTTCAGTTACCAAAGTGTGGGGAACACTAATTGAGGCTCACTACCACTTATTGCACTTGATTGCATAAGTTTAGGAGTCTCCTAGATCAATCCCTACAATTTAGGAAGCAACTGGGAGTGCCGAAACCAACCAAGGTCAGTTCACTTCAGTTAATGACTAGTCAAGCCAAGTTAGGAGTCAGTTACATTCAGTTCTAGCTCTCTACATTCAGTTAAATAATGGTTTAATTAATTGCACACATGTGGGATGTTTTTCTCACCTACCACAGTCAGCTAACCATTATTTAATACTAAATGTAACACTTGGTTTTGTTTTAGAACTCCGGTTATGATTTAGACAAGGACAGTTAACTACTGGGTACTCCAATAGTGATTTAGACAACTCTTGGTTACCTACAGTCAAGTAGAGTCTAATCAATTCGAACTTCCTCATGTGGATTCGAATTGCTTGTGGCTATTAAAGACATTGTACTTCATTGTAATTATCTATCTGGATTACTTTTTTGATTAATGAAAGCATTCACAGCTGCAATCCTTTTGCACTATTTCATTCTTCAATGGCTGAGTAAATTGTGAGATCTTCTTTGTGAGTTGTGTGTTTTTCTACAGATCTATATGCTCAAATTTAACATGGTATCAGAGCCTAGAAGGACAAGGCACTTCTCCTCCTCGGATCTCCTACTAGATCATTTTTTTTGTTTTGCAGGTACAACTTCGAAATGAATTCATCAGTTCCTCTTCTCACCCGATCCTCAGATGCCTCAGACTATTCTGAATGGAAGTTGAAGATGATTATATGTCTAAGAAGACAAAAAATATTTTCGGTGTCTATTGGACTTGGTAGACATAATTTTGAGAGTGATAATGACTGGATAAAATCAAAGGATAAATCTTTTGAAATAATGGAACTGGCTCTTTCTCCTAGCATGCGCTACCACAGTAGATCTATTAAAGATCCACTGGAACTTTGGCAAAGATTGGATAGAACCTTTGGAAGAACATGGAGCACATCCAGCACCACAAAAATCCTTGATTCAACAGTATCGGCCTCTACTCCCTCTGATGAAGTTGTTCAAGATGAATATGAAGCAGAAACTTCTACATAGTCAATTCGAATTGAAGACAGTCTCCATGCAGTGACTCCTTCTCCTGATGCTCCGGAAGTTCATGAGATATCTGATGTCTCATCTTCTCATATTGTTGAAATAGAAGAAGACATTCGAATCTCTGATATTGAAGAAAAATTCTGCTGCACTTCCATGCAAACATTCACCGGTGATTTTCCTTTAAATTCTATGCAAAATTTACTAGTAATTGCTTCCGAAAGTGAAGAGAAATTTGATTTTTCTTCCTCTAATGTTGCTACCGGTGTGCAAATATGTGATACCTTGGATATTTTGGAAGAAATATCACATTACCAGAGTGATCCATTTGCTCCCCATGATCTAGTTTTTCCAGCAAGTTCCTGCAGGATTGCATGCACCAAAATTCAGAATTTTGAAGCAGAAGAAAGCCGTGCATCGACCGTCACGGTTAACCATTTATTTGAATCTGATATTAACCTTATTGGATCTGGTATGATCTTATTTAGATCTGATCAGATATTTCTTGGTTTAATATATCAAATTCATAATCTTTCAGAACTGCTTGTAGCTGTTCTCATCAACGGTGTGAAGAAACAAGTACCGCAAGTCTCCTACAAAATTGCTGCTGGGTTTTTGATTCCATTTCACAGTTTTGGATATGTTTTGAACCTGTTTAGATATGATTTAATTTCTGATCTGATATTATTTGGTTCATATTTTAAAATTCAAAATCATTCAGTCATGCTTGAAGCTGCTCTCACCAATTCCGGTGTGAAAAATCAAGTACCGCACTTTCTCTTCAAAACTGCTGATGGGGATTTGGTGTTAGTTTCCTCATATGAGGTTGCTGATATTTTATTATGTGATTCATTATCTATTTAAAAATATATATCAGACTATGGATCTCCAGCATTCACTCTCAACAGTCCCAGTGCTTCTCTACCATTGATCAAATGCTCATCTTCTCATAGAACTAGTAAAGAGGAAGATTTTCTGCATCCACCTGGACACCTGCTCTTAACACTTGGGGATGTTATTACCACTCATGGTTTTCTGTTCATGGCTGCAACATATCAGTTTCTTGAGTGTTCTTCACATTCTCTGAATTCTCAAGAACCTTTCCTCACTTTTCAGTTGACTTCAGTTTCTCTACATGGGTCCAGTCTTCATCTGGTAGCTATCTATATTTCTGATTTAGTTGAGCATATCATTCTTCTTCCAAAGAGGAAGATTCCTCCAGACATATGATGGAGAGGTTCACATGCGAGGACCAAGGATACCTGTGCACAGAAGAACCATATTGATCCTGATTCTACCTGCTTAATTAGAAGGGTGGGGTTTTTTCCCATGTGGTTTTTCCCCAAGGACCTTATTTTTGAGCAGTTACTTTACTTTACTTGATGTAATGGGTGACCTATGGTCTTAGTTACCAGGGCCCACAGTTTGTCCAAGTTATCATTCAGGGGGGGTGTTAGGATTATTAATCCTCCCTTGTCCAAATTTGGTCATATGTCTAAATCGGGAGTCCATCCAGTCTATTTATAGTCATTAGCACCATTGGTTAAACTTGACCTAATTGGGGCACATGTTTCAGTTACCAAAGTGTGGGGAACACTAATTGAGGCTCACTACCACTTATTGCACTTGATTTCATAAGTTTAGGAGTCTCCTATATCAATCCCTACAATTTAGGAAGCAACTGGGAGTGCCGAAACCAACCAAGGTCAGTTCACTTCAGTTAATGACTAGTCAAGCCAAGTTAGGAGTCAGTTACATTCAGTTCTAGCTCTCTACATTCAGTTAAATAATTGTTTAATTAATTGCACACATGTGGGAAGTTTTTCTCACCTACCACAGTCAGTTAACCATTATTTAATACTAAATGTAACACTTGGTTGTGTTTTAGAACTCCAGTTATGATTTAGACAAGGACAGTTAACTACTGGGTCCTCCAATAGTGATTTAGACAAGTCTTGGTTACCTACAGTCAAGTAGAGTATAATCAATTTGAACTTCCTCATGTAGATTCGAATTGCTTGTGGCTATTAAAGCCATTGTACTTCATTGTAATTATCTATCTGGATTACTTTTTTGATTAATGAAAGTATTCACAGCTGCAAGCCTTTTGCACTGTTTCATTCTTCAATGGCTGAGTAAATTGTGAGATCTTCTTTGTGAGTTGTGTGTTTTTCTACAGATCTATATGCTCAAATTTAACAATCCGTGGACTCAACTATACTTCATAAACTATATTTTGGCATGTTATATGTGATTATTTACTGATGTTATGATGTTATCATGCCTACATAATTTATGCTTTGATTATGATGTTACGACGATTAACATGCCTATGTAGATGCTTTGATTATGATGTTATGATGATTATAATTTATATGAAATTATTGTGCTTATGCAATTACCATGCGGTAGTCGTCATCAGATTCATTTATTTCATAACAAAAACTGATATTTGATTGTAATCCTTGATAAGATGTGATATGTATGATGTGGTACATGGGCACCCATCCATGATGCGATTTATTTTGTGATTTTATGTGATGAAAGGAAATAATGTTGATAATATGGACCAGCTATTGATTTAATATTGTTATGAATGCATGTTTGCATAGTGCTAACCTGCAAGGTACATGGGCTATGTGATAGCAAGGTATGTGATGCAGCGTATGACTCAATACATATATTGAAGAAGAGCCTTAATTGCCAAGTAATGGTACGATGACATGTACCAATAAACTCGATAGCAACGCAATATGGTTTGATGAGTATATACCCAGTATGTTGAGAGGGATGGATGCATTTCGCACCCTATGTCACTTTGATGCCCGAGGTCGTGGGAGGGCAATGCTGAGACACGCTCCGCAAGTTCTTGTGATGACGATGGTCGGATGCCTGCTAGGAGAGCCTAGGTCCACTAGTTAGTTGATGCTGCCGCTCTCAGGTTCTGTGTGGGAAGGTCAGTACAGCTGGCATCCACTTTGTGCTAGCAGAGGAAGGATAGGGAGGATGCGGATGTAGGTTAGGATGGTTTGACATATTAGTTATTATTGTTGAGTTTTGGAAATTTATGGTACCGGATTAGTGATGGTAGGTACCAATCTTAATTAACTAATTAATAAGAATATAATTGTTAAATAACTCTGAATGTCAAAAGAAATCATAGTATATCTGTATATTGGTATTGTTACACGAAATATTATTTGTATCGGCTAGAATTTAGGGGTTTTTGATATAGTACATGTGTAGCCTGTCCATGTACTGGCCATGCATGCAAACCTCACACATGCACACTAGTATGAAATATTAATTGAAAAACTTTAAATAGTTGGATGGGTTAACTAAGTAATTGTGATTTATTTAAACCTGTAAATGTACCTTATTTATTAAAAATCAATGTGTGTGGGGGGGGGGGTGACTTAACAAACATAAACATGTCGATGTTATCATTTCAATAAATTAATAATAATACCACAATTAGTTATTATTGATTAATAATAATAATTGTTATTTTATTTTGTTGTCATTATCTATTATTAATATTGTTTATTATTAAGTACTTATTATTAAGTTATTAATAACATATAATAATTTACAATACTATTATTACCATTATTTTACCATTTAGCATAAAACCTTAAACAAACAATATTTGTGTAAAATTTATGACAACTGGTTATGTTTTAAATTTACATGTTCAATTCAATAGGATAAGCATCTAGTAATTTCCCACCATCTCATCTGGGGTGAAAATTGTACAATTCAAGAAAAATTAATTACGTACAACGAATGTCTTAAATAAACCTGAACTAGTTGAACTACCCAAGAAAGAACTAAATAAATACTTATTATTTCAAATATGAAGGGGGCGGTGGAAGAAGGGAAGGCGGTGGAAGAAAGGAAGGAAAGGGAGTATAAGGAGGGGCATTTTTGGCAAAGCATCTTGGGGAAGAGAATTTTTATAGAAGAAGAGAGTAAGGAAGGTGATGGAACAAGAAGGGAAGAAAACTGGAGGAGGGAGTTAACTCCAGAGGAAGAATTACACTCATCAAAGGGAAGTTTCTATCGGGTTTATCGGCACGTGGGCTCGGGGGCTAGGAAACCCATCGGTTTCCTAGGGCCAGCAGGTTCAATGCTAGTCGACATGGTGGATCATCCGAATTGGCATCAAGGCTCAGACAGGCTCAGTTGAGAGAGAGGCAAGGCTACAGGAGCAAGATTCAGGGACTATCTTCAGCGCGCTGAAGTTCAGGTATTTTTCGGTGAACCCTCTCGTTATTGTACAAATAAATGAATCCTGAAAAATCAAAATAAGAGTAAATGTCATTTTGCTGTTAAAGTATAGGACTTAGTGCTCTGCCTGGCAAGTAGAGCACTACATTCCCTAAGGTATGAGGAGTAAAAATTTATAGTCCAACCTCCCATTTGGAGGTTGTAAGCATAAACATAACCTTTAAGACAAGTTGCAAGACTTACTCACACATTTTATTTTTTAAATCCGTTGATAATGTGGTAGCATACCTTTCTATGGTATTTATTTTATTTATCCCCCTTAGTTACCTCTTATACTCTTTGAAGGCCCACTCGGGTAACTTATCTCCCTCATCCATCATTACCATGCAATCGTAAATAAAAACATTCAATTGGTTAGTCTCAATCATCTTCATCATTTCTAACTTCACATTGAGCCCCAATAGGCCCAATTGTTGTTACTTTAGCTCTAATACCATATGTAACATCCCCAAATTCTTGAATGTAAATTCTCCTTAAAAATAGGGTAACAAAAACTTCTTTCTATTTTATTTTCATTAAAAAATTTCATAATTGTAAAACAACTTAATCTTAAACAAGTCCTTCATCTATCTAATAAGATTTTAAACTCAACATGAGTTTTTCTAACTATAGGGAAGAGAATGTATACTTATTTTAGTAGTTTGTTTCCATAATTCTATTAATGTGTAAAGAACTTCAAATCCAATGTCCATCATTTTGTTAACTGAGTAAACTACCCTCATAAAGAAATATTGTGATGCATAAAAATATTCATTTTTTTAAGATCACCAATTACACCATATAAGATACTATTTAATGGAAATCTTGTACAAATCAACATCAATATAAAACACAAGTATGGACATAAGGTATTGAGTCATTTAACCATATGCATGCTAGTATTTTTATAAACCAATGAACCAATAAGAATAATGTATAATAAGAATTTATGTGCATCATACATGCATTAAATACTATCATGAAATTTATATTAAACAAATATAACCCATAGATCAAAAGGAGACGTCACATACGTGGTTCACCCCATCCATGAGGCTACGTCCACCAAAGCTTATTTATATTACTATATCCAGAGCAGATTTACATTTTTTTGGCACATCCACTGCCTCGATTCTCATTCGCCGAGAATACTCTCCAATTACTATTTTCATTCTTTGTAAGGATTTTCCTTGAAATAGAATACCCTTTTACATAAACAAAGAACCATAACTGATTACTATTCTGGATGCATACTTTGAAACCTAACAGGGTTTCAAGACCAAGACTACTTAGCATATACTTAACATCTAGGAGATTTATCTCATATAAAAAATGAGAGTTCAACCGATATATATATAGAGTGATATAATTTTACCCAAGTATTTACTTTTATTGGCAGCATTCTTTCTTAGGCTGTAATACGACTTAGTTACATCAACTCCTTGTTTTTCCACTATTTACAAGACTATATTGAAATTCTTTAAATATGACTTTCATTAACAAGGATTAATAAATCTAAGTTTCAAAACTACTCTTAATAATATTTTAAACTACAACTATATATTTAGATCAAAATACACTTCATTAAAATAATCGGATACATATTCTATGTGTTAGAAAGGTATGTGTTATTATATGTATAGAATTCAATCTCCTTGCAAAATATGGTTCTGAACCCATCTCTATGAAATTGTTAACCACAAATACAATTAAAAGTATTCTTACATGAAGTGTCAAACATATAGCCCATGCTCATACATTCTTTATATATATATATATCTTCACATTGTTCACATTAATATATAAATATCATAAATAAGGGATTAATGCCTTCACAATGTTCACGCTCGTGAAAACAGAAAGCTACAAAATCATGGGCACACATATTATTAGTTCTAAAATGCAAACGAAGGAATATATAAAATAAATAAATGGGTTTTGCATCAGATTTAATTACTAGATCTAAAGTGCAAATTTATATATGGGATTCCTGAAAAATACCATATCTAATTGCTAGATCTAAATGCAACGCGAGAACACATAAAATATACAAATAAGAATACAATATATAAATAAGATTGACGTAAAATACCATATCTAATTACTAAATATAATTTCGAGATCTAAAATGCAACACATGCACATATAAAATATATATATATATATGAGATTGCCAGAAAATACCACATCTAATTACTAGATCTAAAATGCAAATGTAGGCATATATAAAATATATAAATGGAACTGCCTAAAATTACAAGATCTAATTACTAGATCTAAAATGCAAACGCATTCATATATAAAATATATAAATGGGATTGCGGGAAAATACGAGATCTAATTACTAGATCTAAAATACGAACGCAGGGATGTATAAAATATATAAATGAGATTGCCGAAAAATACTAGATCTAATTACTAGATCTAAAATGCAAACGCAGGCATATATAAAATATATCAATGGGATTGCCGGAAAATACCAGATCTAATTACTAGATCTAAATTGCAACATAGGCACATATAAAATATATAAATAAGATTGTGAGAAGATACTAGATCTAATTAGTAGATCTAAAATGCAAAGAAGGAACATATAAAATATTTAAATGTGATTGCTGAAAATTACCAGATCTAAAATGCAGATGCAGGCACATATAAAAAATATATGCGATTATCGAAAAATACTAGATTTAATTACTAGATCTAAAATGCAAACAGAGGCATATATAAAATATATAAATGAGATTTTGAGAAAATACGAGATCTAATTACTAGATCTAAAATGCAAACACAAGCATATATAATATATATCAATGGGATTGCCACAAAATATGAGATCTAATTACTAGATCTAAATTGCAACATAGGCATATATAAAATATATAAATAATATTTTCAGAAAATACCATATCTAATTACTAGATCTAAAATGTAAAGCAGGCACATATAAAATATCTAAATGTGATTGACAAAAAATACCAGATCTAAAATGCGAACGCAGCCACATATAAAATATATATCAAATTATCGAAAATACTAGATCTTACTACTAAATCTAAAATGAAAAAGCATGCATATATAAAATATATAAATGGGATTGCCAGAAAATATGAGATCTGGATAAAATGTAATGAACAAAAACACATAGACCAACCTATGCCCCTATCTGGTCAATGCTTCAACGCATGCATTGGATGGGAGAACGCAGAGTCACACAAAGGCATCACCAACCGTATAGAACGCTTTCCCGAATCCTTTTTTTCCCCTTTTCTCATTAGCATTTCCTTTCTTTAATACAGTTTGTAAAACTTCCATTTTTTCCTCCAATGCGTGTGGTATTAAAGAGACATTATTTCCAGCACCCAGCAAAAACATCCTTTTCCTTTTAGAATTTCTTGTGAGAAGATAATATAATATATTATATAGATTGCCAACTAATTTCTCAAAAGTGCTGCACACATAGCTTGATCACTTTTACCTTAAGTCTAGAACATTAACGATTTATGGATTTCATTCTTAAGATAACTTTATAAAAGAATTTTGTAAATAAGATGTAATTTTTATTAACAAACCCTGAGGGTTTCGACCTTCATAATTGCATTATTGAAATTGCATTATTAGTGTTAAAAGCTCATTTAACTAAATCATGAAAATGCTCATTTAATGTTTATAGTTCCTATTTGATATAGGAAAGAAAACACTTTGCACAAATATCGTAGGTATCATGATTTCTTCTTTTCATCATACCCCATCAACATTTTCATTCCTTTTGGTTTAAGAATACTTTTGTATAACCTTGTGGTGTTTAAGGAAATCGTGTTTCTTTCTATTCCTTTATTTTAATATCCTCTTTATGTTATGTATTATAAATTATTTATTATTAATGGCTTAATGGGGTGTCTTAGTTTTGAAATGGTAGGTACCACTAACATTTTAAGCATGTAAGGAGTAGGTGTGCATTCTCTAACCATTAAGGACTTTATTAACCATCATGATAACGGTTATCATTACTAGATGCCTAGGGCTTCCCTCATATTTTACCCCTCCCCCTTGTGGATTTAGTTTCCTGTCATTAATTTGTGTTCATGTCTTAAGTCTCCTAAGCTTACAATCTAGGGAATTAATCAATTAACTTAATAGGATTCACTGGTGGGGCCTTGGCCTTGAGCTCCTCACCAAAAAACAAGTACAATAAACATTAAAAATACAAAACATTTAGGGCTATAGAAGAGGGGTATTACAATGTGGTTCAAAGTATATGCCTTTATAATTGACCTTATTTATAGTATCTTCAATTAATGTTGAAGTTTACATGTTTGTATAAATTTTGTTTCTTTCCACTAATTCAATTGCATATATAATTTTTTTATTTATTGTTTAAGTATACAACTTGTTCCAATGGTATTAGATCAGCATATATATTGTATGCCAATTTTTTAAAATTATCCATATCATATTAATTTACTATGAAAGAAAATAAAATGAATATACAACTACTAAATTAGTAATCAATATAATGGATATAAAACTACTTTTAATATCCCTCTTGTATACCTCTGAATGATTGTAAACTTTGAATGTTTATTGAACTTGATTCCATGGTGAGGAGCTCAAGGCCAAGGCCGCACCAATAAGAACTGTGTAAGTTAAGAGATTAATTTCCTAAGTTATAGACTTAGGAGACCTAAGAACTTCACACAAGCTCAACGACGAGCAACAAAATCCACTAAGAGGGAAAGGTCGTGGTTAACAAGGGCTTGGGGATCTAGGAAAGTGTATCCTAGGTTCTTACAATTTCGATGTGGTAAGGAGAGGAAGCTAGCTACGTAAATAATGGTAGTTGTGTAGTGGTCCAATTATTGTAAGAACAACATTGAAGTACATACATATATACAATACAAACATATGTATATATATACATGAATATATATATATATATATATATATATATATATGAAATAGAATCTCAGAGATAAACAACCGAAGGAATAAATTGTTTACATAAACAACTTATTCATATGAATTTAATACATATATATATAAAGCGATTCCAAATATTGTTAAATTGTTCTATCACAAGTATGCAAAGGATAGAACTATTAGATTATATATTATGTTAAAGTCTAAAAGATTTGGAATTATGAATATGTGGGCACCTATATATATAATTATATAGGCACCACACTTAGTGATATGTAGCTCGACCTGAATAGATGGAGACTTTGTGCAATAATGAGAAATTTAGGGTGCAGTATTCTTGGAGGAAATAAAGGGAATTATTCCCGTAACAAGAAAACTCTACCATATGCCTTAAATAAATTTCAGACTGTTGTAGCAATCATTACGCCACTCTTCTCCTATATAGCTAAGAGGGGAAATACATTAAATGTGGCAATGATTATCAAGCAAGAGGAGAAGAATCTGTGCCTTTAAAAATGGGGAAATCCCTGAGTTTGGGGAGGGGGGTGACTTGCGTTTTTGCAAAGAGGAAGATCTCTACCCATTGGTTTCTTTTGAAAAGAATCTATGTGCTTTTAGAAGGGACCTCTGCATTTTTATAATAGGGTTCTTCCTGGGGAAAGACGAAAAAAGAAAAAGAATCGAATGCAAGATGGAGCGAGCCTAGTCTACGATCAAAGTATTGCAAGAGTCTAAAGTTTTGACCTAGCTCTGGGTTAAGGAAACCTCATAGATCAGAACTAATCTCATTGTGAGATCCCAGCCTGCGATTTCCCATTAAGTATGAACCATTATATAATTTTTTTTATACTTGCGTTCTCTGCAAAGTGGATTGAAGTTTTCAATCCAAATGACTGTGTTAGAAATTGAATGCTATGGGATTTTGATACACATGTCGTTTACAGTTATGAGTGTATGAAGTAGAATTGTATTGTATGACTAAAATATGATTGCAATATAGGTTAAACTTATGATTGACTTCGATTAAATTTATTTGCGGTGAGTAAATAATTTGACTGCGAGAATAAATTTCGCTATGGGGTTTATGATAGCCAAAACCGAGCCGACTAAACTTGAGTTTAGGGCTCAGTCGAAATTCAAATTTTCACGCCGACCAATTTACTTTTTCTACCAGTCGGGTAAAACTTGTCTATGTCCGACTAGACAAGTTTGCAAATTTTAGTCGGTCCTTCACACGACCAAAATTACTCCGACTTACTTCTCCGACAGATTTTTACCTCGACCACTTTTACTCTGACCAAGTCGGACCTTCGACCAAGTCAGCTCTCCGACCAAGTTGGCTTCTTTAGTCGGCTGATCAATCGACCACTCTAGTAGGATCTTCGACTACTCTAGTCGGCTTACTTTGGTCGAAATCTGCAGGATATGATTCTAAGTCTAAAGACTTAAGAAATTACAAATGCTTTTCACCTGTGAGTAAAAATGAAGTAAAATAGACATATTTACAAATCCAAATAACTTATGAGAAACATGTGCCTAATATGTAGGAAGACTTGAGTCGACCAATGTGCCATAAAACCTGGAACTTTCACGCAGTGAGATTTTTATGGGTTCTTGTTCTTTCACTTAACAGTAACTGTAAAAAAAAACATTTACAGAAGTAAATCTGGAAATATATGCGGCCAACTAGTCATGCATTCAACCACAAACTATTTCATATATTAACTATGCTGAAATAACAAAGTACTACAAACTCATCGGTTACAAAATGGTCGATCCAGACTTGTCCGACTAGACTCGTCGGTCTACAGAGCTTCAGCTTGTTGACTAAATTGCATGTACAGAAGCTTGAGCTTCAACTGTTCTTTCTCACCCTGAGTTCCTCTGCTCTGTGTTCCTGTGTTCTTCCTGAGTTTTTTTTTATTTACAAAATGCTTCTTCTATTTATAGGCAATTTGAAAATTGCTACAGCATGGGTCGACTGATCTACCATTAAAGGCTGTAATAACTGCTACCTAATAACTTAGCTTCTGAAATAAATTCGACTGGACTATGTTGCCTACTCGAAGACTTTTCCTCCTTGCCAGACTGGCAGACAAGATTTTGACTTGTACGGCCTCTGACAAAGTCGGTTGAAAGTTGCGTACTAAGTCGGCTGAAGATTGCGAACTGATCTGGGAGTAATTACCATTTTCCAACATTTAGATCTCTTTTAGCTATTTGTGATTAGAAAGGTAAATTATTGGGATCCACTTTGTTCATAATTGGATGAGCATTATTGATTTTCTACGTCTTGGTTGAATATAGGAACTATGCCCCCTTTTTCCTTATCCAAGCAATAAAGATCTGTATTATTGATACCTTCTACGTATGGGATCCATGTTTTATTTGAACCGAGTTCTTATAATTTCATCCTCTACATGTTGGCTCATGCATTTATTTAAAACCAGTTAGGTAAGGTGCAGTCCTCTTTTGCGTTGGGTATTCCCATTGGGAAAATCATCAAGGATGTATGGTGTCATACCCTTGGTTTATTAGATTGAAATAGATCTAGTGTATGCGATTTAATAAGGGTATCGATTCATCAACCCATTTTTGCATCCTTTCAATTTATCATTGGAGATCCGAAAGAAAAACCAGCGTATGTGCCATGGTCTGCTGAGTTCATAAGCTGAATTGGTGTTATACTTGCTGTAACGCAGAACTAGTAGAACGCCCCAACCTCTGCATTCTTCTTCCCCTCGTCTGCTTTGCATGGATACTAACTTACTCCGTCATTTGAATACCAAGCCACGTGAACAGTTTTGTTTTTGTGTGAAAGGTTTTGTATCTGAATTCCAGCGCCTTGATTTGTAAGCCTGCGTGAGCTTTTAAATTTTGGGACATTTGGATCGGAATCTGGATGATCACCAGCCCGTTTCGACTAGGCATAAACACAATGAATTGAGTAGTTAATGACTGAATCTGGATGTGTGTGTATACATACATACATACATACATACATACACACACACATACATACATACATACATACATACATACATACATACATACATACATACATATATATATATATATATATATATTCATACGATCGCCTCCACTTAAGTTTTATGTAGTTGATAGTCCTTTTTGGTTAAAACTTGAATGTAGTTGTTTATTTTAAGAATGGACTTTAAATTAGCCATTCGTATCTGCATACCTTGTAGGTATATAGGCATATATACTATGAGTGGTATAATGTAGAGGACTTGATAAATGAAGCCTATAAAATGAAATGAAAATGTAAACAAATACTGATTCATCCTAACCTTGTTTTATTTTTATCGTATGATAGATGGAAATAATATTAACTTGTGTGAAGGTGTTCCCCATAAGGTTAAGTAAATACCGTTCACAATGATACAAAGGCAAGTTGTATTAAGGAAAACCTTTCCATACTACATCCATGGACACAGTTTACATATGTAGGGTGGTTCTCTGTGTGTTGAGTACACACTAAGCCTCTTTATTTGTGTTATAGATGAAGCCACAACCCTAGACCTCAATAGGTTAGAGATTTACGTGATAAAAGAGTTAAAGGAATATTTTTCAGCCTTGAGTCTAGAAACTTGGCTATCAATATTATTTCATTGTTAGTTGCAAAAGAATTGGTAATTGACCCATTTGGATTAATGAATTATGGGACCAAGAATGTGTAGTTTTCTTTTAGCTGAGATACTCTCGAAAAGAGAGCCTATGAGAATAACAGGAAGAATGTATGGCAACTACAATGTTGCATTTTTGTAATTTGATGGACAATAAATGATATCACGATTTGTTGGATGTAACCGATGTATTGGGTGAACCACGTACATTGGTCTCATGTTCATGTGCCTGGTTATATCTTCCTTATGCTCACTTGAGGTAATTTTCTCATGTGCTGTTGATGTATACTTTCTTATGTGCTCTTGATATATACTATCTTATGAACTCTTGATGTATTTAACTCATGATCTAATGATGAGGATGAAGTAAATTGTTGAATAATGAGACCAAAGGAAGACAGTTATTTAATGTTGTAAATGTTAAATAAACTAAAATGGTTTGAAAGTGGGAATTGTTGGCTAAGGGCTTGAGCAAAGCTTTAAGTAGTACAAGAATGTAAATCTTAGGAAGAATTTCAATAGTCAACCTTAATACAATGAACTTATGGTACTGCGGATATAGAAAGTTGTCCTTTGATGGGAGCTTTCCTTTTTCTCAATTTTTGGGTATGTTACAGTAATGAAGATGTAAATAGTGGAAGTGGTGTCATATGAGTGTCTTATTTGTAAAAGAATTTTATCCTAATGTTTATGACTGTAGTCACTCTAATATGGTGAAGATCGTTTATTTCACTAATTATAATTTGTTAGACAACTTACTTCTACGTAGTAAATGGATAAGAATTATAAATTCTAGTTTTAAATAAGATTGCAAATGAACGACATTTTATATCATTGATTCATGATGCTTAGGTGATTGTGTTACTTTATGTTTTAACATACATATTACCACTCACAAAACTCAAGGACGGTTGTCCAAAGGCAGAAATAGTTTAATCGTAGGAAAATTTTGTTTTTCTGATATGGGACATGATACAAATGGTATCAGAGCTAGAGTGATAGCACTCAGGCCTATTTGGGTTTAACATGTAGTTAGGAAGCATGGAGATGGAGGCTTCTAACCAATCATTTTTTTTTATTTGTGGATGCATTAAAATGATGAACGAGGTGGATAAGTAGTCTGAGTGGGCCTCCAAAGATCAAAGGAGGTAACGAAGAGGATCAAAGAAACATCATGGAAAAATGTATAACAAAATTAGGTGAGTAATTCTTTTGTCAAAACCAAGATGGCTCATGATCCATTCTTATGGTAAGGTATAAAAAATGGGACTAGAGGTTTTTCCAACAATGTTTGAAACTTGAATGAATTACTTTGCAGTAGGGTATTCTATTGGCGTCTATGTATAGTTCTGCTTAAAACACTGAATTTTGCATCATGTTAGAATAAAATTGTTACAACTCTTTCTAAAAATTAGATAAATTTTATGTAAATTTAAGAGCAACTACAAAGGTATCTCCGAGTTTATATTTTAACTAACTATCAAGGTTTACTTGCTCCAACTTTATCCTATATCGCAGACGCAAGTAGAACTTAAGTGATTGAGGAATAAGTGGTGGCCCCAATTTGAGCCGTGAGTTATTCTGGCCCCTCAATCAAGTTCCCTGTCTTGAATAGAATCCTATGCAATTATAACTAGCGAATTCAACCCACATTCCACTCAAGTAAAGGTGGATTATAAATGAAAGATAATTATAGGAGTAATGTGATCAGAAGCTCCATGTCTAATTAATTTTTGTATTTATGTTTTTTCATTATAATTGCTCGATTTTCATATTAGCAATGAAATATTTCAAAATTTACGCTAATGGGATGATTTTCTAGACGGATTTTGGATCCTCTTGTTTCTTTATGCATTAAACACAACTAAAAGAGGTTCACCTGACATTTGGTCATGTTATTTGGATTCCCAAACAGCAAAGTAATTTTACGAAATTGCGTAAATGTTGTAGAATTGGTTGTTCGGCAACAAATTTGAAAACTGCCTTCTAGAGATCATATTCACACATTTTCCTTGCTTGATTGAAGAAAAATTTTGTGCTATAAACTTGCAACTACCTCCCTAAATATAGTCCTTTTTATGTTTATTCTGTGCATAAAATATTTGACATTTTTATATATCGAATAATTGGTTCGATTTCTTGTCATGTGTTTAAATTGATGAGCAAATATGATGTATGAATACAGTACATATTTGTGTTGTTTAAACACTGTATACTCTGCATACTATGTTCCTAGTTGACATACGGATTTAGGAGTATGATCTCCAAATGAAAATACTGTCTATGTTTTGATTTTTCTTAAAGACCAAATCAATTTGGAGTCGATCAACCTTGTATTGATGATGCAGATGTGCAAATGGTTAGTTATCATAAATTACACTTGTGTAATTAGAATTTTGTAGCATTTCATATATAAATCTGTTGCATGTGTGTAGGTGTTACTCACAGGGGGAGAGCTAATAGGTATAAGTTAAATTTTACTACTTGTCTAGTGTTGTAACTAGATCGCTATGATTGGTCAGTTGTTAATAATGATTTACAATATTTTGATACACGTAATTGGTTAATTTCCTTCCATCTAAGTCATATCTAGATTCGATGCCTGTAAATTCCTTTTGGATCAGAGTGTACAAATTTGATACCATGATTTGGTTATGAATTATATCCTTTAGATCTGATGCCCAATCTATGTAATGCATTATGTTGGCTTGAATAGATCTAATAAACATTGCCATTGAAATTGTTGGTAAAGCGTTGGACTTTCCTTAGTGCTGACAACGTGTTAGGGTTTCCAAATTCCACCAATGCATTGATTTGGGTTTTGTGTATCTCTAACAAATGCTTGATGCCATTTATATGACGCCTTTGCTAACAAATGATTTAGTTGAGTAGATCTAAAGGGTAAAATATTGCCTCTGAATTATTTTGCTTGTTGAATTGTTTGATTGAATGCCAAAGGATCGAGTAAGATATTTGTTATAGTTTGGATATTCAAACCTCTTGTTTAATGATAGAGTTGCAGATATAACGTCTGAGTTTTTAGAGTTTCTATTAATATTTGTAAATGATAAGTGAATGAATGACGCATAATGTTATGGAATAACTTTGCAGGAGTATGCATGGAACACCATGAATTGAAATGGACTATTTGTTTCAAAAATTCACTGGCTTAAATAAGGGAGCTAAACCACTCAAGAATAAGTGTTGTTTTATTTTATCTTATTATAAATGTTGTATTTCGATTTTTTTTTGAACCAAGGATTAACGATGGAGTTTGGTGTAATGTACTGACATTGCAGGGATTTATTATGATTCTAACCATCTCGCGTTCTACATTGTAAATCCACCTGGAAATAAGTGATGGCTTATTCTGAAGGAATTATGAGATTGTATGAACCATGAATGATGGTAAGGGTACAATCCCTAAAAATTAGGAAATGGTGATTGAATGAATGCAAATTATGGTTATTGATAGAGTTTAATTATATTAATCATGAATCCAAATTCATGAATCAAGACAATGTCACTAAAGTCATGTTAAGCACCAAAGAATGTGTGACACAAATAGTCAAGGGTTGTAATTAACAACAAAAAAGCGAATAAGGAAAATACATGTTGTGGGAGCACAATGGTGTTAGGCAAGTGATTGTTATGTGAACAAATTGGTGTTAGCCATACATTATGCGGGAGCACAATGGTGTTAGACAAATTATTTCCATGTCAGCACATTGGTGTTAGGCTTTTGATGTATCAAGAAAAAAATTTATGATCTAACTCTACCCTACTTTGAAAGGAAAGGTAGTCTGGGGCTCAAGCAGGGAAGGCTTGAGGGGACCATGAAAGACTTACAATATCAATATTAAGACCTAGGCAAAGCTTGAAATCTAGAAGACAGGACGTTTTTTGATGTCACTCAGGAGAAAAATTTGACTATCAGTTAAAGGGAGAGTAACCTCAGAAATAGTCGTAAGTACACACGAGATTGGTAAAAGAACTCAAGGGAGAGGTTGAGAAATAACAAAGGAAAAATGTGTTAACATATATTTCAAGTAATTATATTGTTATATGTCGTAATTTACCTCAGGTTGAAGACTGTTTAAGTATCCAAAGGTTGGAAATAAAATATGTCCTCCCGAAAGAGGAGTAATCATGTTTTTCTAATGCATCAATTACATTTTGGAAAAATAATTGGGTATTACGGTACCAATAAAATATAGGAGATGTTCCATAAATTTCAATTTTTTATAATACAAAAGGAATCCATGGATTATGCTTAAGTTGAATTGTAACTTGACATGATAAAATTTGGGCTAGACCTAACCTTGTTGTAGGAAAACTGCAGATTTTTGAACGATAGCAACTTGAGAAGATACAGAAAGATCTCATGGGATCAGAATGAAAAAGACAAAAACAAGAAAAGATGACGGAATAGAAGAATGAAATTAGTTGAAAATAGGAACACCGAGGACAATGCTATATTTCAGGGGGAAAAGATGTAATATGCCTCTTGTATACCCTTGAATGTTTATTGTACTTGGTTCTCTGGTGAGGAGATCAAGGCCAAGGCCCCA
This sequence comes from Pseudotsuga menziesii, assembly GCA_001517045.1. Lineage (NCBI taxonomy): Eukaryota > Viridiplantae > Streptophyta > Pinopsida > Pinales > Pinaceae > Pseudotsuga > Pseudotsuga menziesii. Next base: position 499,831 of record LPNX010448715.1, on the reverse strand, counting down.
CCAATAAGAACCATGTAAGTTAAGAGATTAATTTCCTAAGTTATACACTTAGGAGACCTAAGACCTTCACACAACCTCAACGACAAGAAACGAAATCCGCTAAGAGGGAAAAGTCATGGTTAACAAGGCCTTGGGGATCTAGGAAAGTGTAACCTGGATTCTTAAAATTTTGATGTGCTAATGGGAGGAAGATAGATACATAAATAATGGTAGTTTCATATGTTATATTTTATACATTAAGCTATCATTTCATTAGGATCTTTAACTGAGAGAACAACAAGCACAACAATCAAACATAAGAGACACTGAACACATTGTTTTTCCTCGGGGAAAGCATAAATGGAGAAAACCTCACAACTTCCTCAGAGATAGAATCAACACCAAAAGTGAAACCCAAAAACAGTAATATGATCTCCCAATAGCAGTAACCTCTTTCTTCCTTGCCCCAGTGTCTTTCTCTTCCTCATTAATGTGCTACAACTGAGTCTGAGTGAGTGTCTGATAAATAGAGAGGAGAGCTCTCTATTTATACTAATTCCCGACTTGACTAAACCCAAATAGGGATGACTTCACTAGGTGAGTGTAATAACCCCAGTGGCCCAGAACTGTAGGGACTTTAACCCTTGGACAATAGGAGAGTTAACCACCTTGACTTGACATGACTTGTTTACATTATAGAAACTTTGCAATAGGAACATCGGGGCATGACATGACTTAAGTACATTACAAATACATCCCAAAATAAACATTGGGTTACAATACATAACAAAATAGAAGTGAATACATTCTGAAGTTAGAATTACATCGATACTCCCTCTTAACTACGAAGGTATTCTATCGACACAATTTATCAGCACAAGTCTTCTTCTTTGTATCATCTAGATCATCATCGAGTCTTCATCATCTTCACCTTCAAGTCATCTCTATCTTCAAGCCACCTTAATATTCAAGTCACCTTCACCTGGATCTAGATCATCACTCGATCTGGATCATCATCAGTGGATCTGGATCATCTATCAATCTGGATCATCATCACTGGATCTGGATCATCTCTGTAGCATCATCTTTGGATCTGGATCATCCCTCGATATGGATCATATGTACTAGATCATCAACACTAAATCTTCACGGGTGCTACCTCATGATTCTTCTTGTCACAGGAAGTTCTACAGAGCCATCCCTTTTTCATGTTGGTTGTAGGCCTCCCCTCTGTGTAGGTCTTTTCCAGCACTTATATCTGACCCTAATTCAAAATGGCCTACCCAACACTTATATCTGATCATGTAGGAACCAATCCTATAATCATATCAAAAAAGAAACACCCAACACTCACATCTGACCATGTGGGAACACCTCCCACAACACTGTCAAAAAGGCCCAGCACTCACATTCGTCAACCAATGTCAGACAGGATCAACACTTACACTTGGCCATGCGAGGAACCAATCCTCCATGCCAAAAGGATATGCACTTATATCTAACAACCTATGTTAGAAAGGATCAACACTTATATTTGACCATGCAAGGAACCAATCCTTCATGCTGAAAGGGCTCTACACTTACATCTAACAATCAATTTTAGAAGGGCGTGTACTCACATATAATCTTGTAGGAACCAATCCTACATTCATATCAGAATGGCTCCCATTCCTAGACTGAGCTACCTAGTAACTGACCAGGCACGTCCATTCCTAGAATGACATTCAATGCTTACTTTTGATCATGTAGGAACCAATCCTACAGTCACATCAGAATGGCTTAGCACTCACATCTGACATGGAAGGAACCAATCCTCTCACCATGACAGAATGCCTCAGCCTTTACATATTACCATGGAAGGAACCAATCCTCTCACCATGTTAGAATGGCTTTGGGTCTCATAATTTTCAGTTGGACGAAACCTCAATATGGAGAACACCAAGTTTCTCCCTGATGTACTCGAACTTCACCCTAGCCAATGGCTTCATCAATACATCAACTATCTATTTGTCCATTGCAACATACTAGAGCTTCACTGCTCCCCTCTGTACCATATTCCTGATATAGTGATACTTGATCTTGATATGCTTCGACTTGTCATGGAACATTGTATTCTCTGAAAAATTCATGCAACTCTGGTTGTCACAATGTATCCAAGTAGCATCCATCTGGAGATCAAATAAATCAGATAGTAGCTTCCGCATCCATACTACTTCACAACTAGCTAAACAAGTTGCGACATACTCTACTTCAGCTATACTCAGTGCCACACAGGATTTCCTCCTGCTAAACCAAGAGATCACACCCGATCTCATACTAAAGCAACAACCTAAAGTTCTCTTCCTATCGATGGCACTACCTACCCAATCTGAATCAACATAACCCTCTATGTTAATATTCTAATTATCCTTGTACTTGATCCCATAATCAATTGTACCCCTTAGGTAGCTCAGAATATTCTTTGCAACAATCAAGTGAACATGTCTCGGATTTGTCAGGAACTGGCTCAAAGTGTTCATAGCAAAGAAAATGTTTGGTCTCATGTTCATAAATTACATCAAGGACCCAATCATATGATGATACATCATAGCATCAACCATCTCTGATGAACCATCACTCAATAGCTTCAGGTTCGATTCCACAGGTGTTGCCATGACGTTGTAGTCCACCAACCCGAACCTCTTTAGTATCTCTACTGCATACTTCCCTTGTTCGAGGGAGATTCCAGCTGCATTCTGCCACACCTCCATGCCTAGAAAATAATGCATCATACCCAAGTCCTTCATTTCGAACTTGGCAGCAAGCTTTCTCTTTGTATCAGAAATCAATTGATCCATACCTATTACGAACATATCATCTACATATAATAGAAGCATCACTGGGTTTCCATCTTCAACCTTGTAATAAAGGCTAGAATCTGCTTTACTCTTCGTTAAGCCCAAAATGGATAGAAAGCTGTCAATTCTACAATACCATGTCCTGGGTGACTGTTTCAAACTGTACAGGGCCTTCTTCAATCTGCACACATGGGACTCCCTGTCATGTGTCTCAAAACCGAGTGGTTGTTCTACATACAATTCATCTTTCACTACACCACTCAAGAAAGCAATCTTGATATCCATTTGGTGTATTTTCCATTTCATTACTACAACCAAAGAAAGTATCGATCTGATGGAAGTGTATATGGCTACATGTGCAAAGGTTTCTTCATAATCTATTCCTTCTTTTTGTGAGAAGCCACAAGCCACAAATCTTGCCTTATATTTCTCTATGCTACCATCTGGAACATGCTTGATCTTGTAGATCCATTTGGAAGTTACAACCAACTTCCCTTCTGGTCTTGGGACAACATCCCAAACATCATTCTTTCTCATCAATTTGATACTCTTCGATCATAGCATCCTTCCATTCTTTCTGTCTTGCCGCTTCTTCATTGATAATGTCACATAGTAAAGCTACATATCCAGAGCAAGATCTGGCTCTCTTTATTTCTCTGTGATTCTCTTCTGGAGCCCCATATGTTTCTGCACCTTCGATAATTTCCTGTACCCAAGAAGGTTTTCTCTTGTGAGGATTTTTCTCCTGAGGTGGATCTACAAGTATTTGTGGTTCTTCAAATTCTCGATCGTCTTCTTGAGCTTCTTCATTCATGGTTGCGTCATGAATTCTGAGTGCTTTTGATTCTTCAGTATCTTCAGTAGGTCTCTTTTTGGATTTGTTGTAGGTTGTGTCTTCATCAAATGTTACATCCCCTATGATGTTGATCTTGTTGAATCTTGGGAAGTATATTCTGTAAGCCTTCGAGCTTTCAGAGTATCCCACAAATATACCCTTCTTTCCTGAAGGATCTAGTTTTGTTCTCTTTTCTTTTGGAATGTGTATGTACACTGGACAGCTGAATATTCTGAGATAGTTGACTTCTGGTTTCTTGCTGGAGAAGACTTCTTCAGCAATCTTGTTCTTGAGTACTCTGTGTGGAGTACGGTTCTATACATACACTACTGTTCTAGTTGCTTCTGCCCATAGATGCATAGGAAGATCTTGATCATGAAGCATTTCTCTTGTAGCTTCCATGATATTTCTATTCTTCCTTTCTACAACCCCATTCTGTTGTGGATTATAAGGGGTGGACAATTCCCTCTTAATCCCTGATTCTTTGCTTAAGTATTTGAATTCACTTCATGTGAATTCTTCGCCATTAGCTAATCGAAAGGTCTTGATATTTTTTTGTGTGTATGATTCTCGATCAAGGCTTTGAATTCCTTGAATTTGCTGAAAAATTCATCTTTGTTCTTCATGAAGTAAATCCATGTCTTCTTAGAAAAGTCATAAATGAAAGAAACATAGTATACATACCCGCTTAGTGAACTTGATGACATTGGTCTACATACATCGGAGTTGATTATTTCCAAGATTCCTTTTGCCTTGTTCTTTCTACTTGGAAATGTCTTCTTTTTATTCTTTCCTTCTACACATCCTTTGCAGACCCCTTCATGTTTTGGTTGAATTTATAGAAGACCTTCAACAACTTTTCTTGAAAGTGGTAGTGCTCTATAATGCACATGTACAAGCCTTATGTGCCAAAGTTCATTTGGCTCTACTGTCTCATGGAACTAAGCTTGTTCTTGATGGCACCTCAGTTTGTATAAACCTCCTTGTTCTCCAATGACTATTGCATCATCAATAGTGTTTCCTCTTGGCCACATCAGGACTTGGCCATATACAAATGCAACCCTCATGCCTTTTCCATCCAATGCTGATATGGATAGAATATTCTTCTTTAGTCTTGGTACTAACAAGACATCCTTCATTTTCATATACTTTCCAGAGTCTAGCTTCTAGGAGGATTCACCTCTACCTTTTATGGGATATTGGTAGTCATCCCCATGCTTCACCTTATGGCGTGAATTATGTTCAGATAGTTTCTCAAAGGATTCCTTGAAACCTGTCATGTTCTTGTAAGCCCCACTATTAATAAGCCAATCTTTGCTTCCATGAGTGACAGTTCCTGTGAGAGCGTAGATTAGAACATATTCATCCTCACTTGAAGAGTCTTCAGTTTCTTGTTTTACTCTCTTCCTAGGAGGATCATCATCCTCAGCAGTGTGAGCATGATGTCTTCTTTTGGAGTTCTTCTTCTTCTTGGATCCATTCTTATTCATAGGACAATTTATAGCAAAGTGTCATATTTCATCGCATGTATAACATCTGAGTTTGGATGGATCCCTTCTTACAAGATTGTTTTTCTAATGAGAATGCTTACCTTGGTGATGATGATTTTCCCTTCTTCCTTTCTTGGAGTGTACTATGAGAGCCTTATCTTCACTTCACATCTTTTCTTCTTGAGCTGCTATCCAAGATTCTTCTTGAGAAAATTCTTCCCACAGTCTACTGAACTTGACCAACTTCTTTCTGGCACAGATTCCTTAGATGAAAGAATCCCATGAGCTAGGGAGGACATTCAAAGTTGTCATCACAATTTATGCATTCTCCACTTCTTCATCTACTGCTTCCATTTTTTCTTTGATATGGGAGACCCTTTTGAAGTATGACTGGATGGTCTCCTCATTCTGGATCTTTAGATTATTCAATCAGTTCCTTAGATTCATCTTTCGATTGATGTTCTTCCCTTCAAACATTTTGGTTAGGGAATCAAGCATGGCTTTAGGTGTCTCGAGGGAGGACACCTATGGCATTAGGTGATCCTTGATAGAATCTACAATGATCCTCTTTTCCATAACCAAATTCTTCTTATGTGAGGCCTTATACTCATCTCCCTCTGGAACTGGAACCTCCTCACTGATATAGGAGTCCTATTCATTTTCTTCCAGGACTAAGGAGATCCTATACTTCCAGGCTCAAAAGTTAGTAGCTCCCTCAAGTTTTTCATCAAGATTGGTATGATGAGACACTTTAACTAAGAACCTCAAATGGAAATACAAAATATTTAGTTCTTACGAGGTCAAGATGTCAGATCTAGATTTGGAGCTGAAATCCTGCAGTGCTCGTTCAGGAGGAGATTACGATTTTGATTTTTTGGAGTTATGTCAAACCAAATGCTTTGAATTTGATCCCTAACTTCAATTTTGGGGACGAGATCAATCCAGGACTGGGCTCATTGAAAAATTCCACTTCTGTGAAAATTCCTAATTTTTGGCACTAGTGTGAGGTCCAAAAACTAAAAAACCTCAGAATTGGATTCTACTTCGACAGAAAGATACGCCCTAGGGAGGAGAGTTATTCCACCCTACTTTTGCTGAAAATATGTGGAGAGAGATCCACAAAATAGGAAGCCCTAGTTCCCGTAGCTGCATAGTTTCTTCTTCTCGGGTTAGCTCTAATACCATGTTAGATTTTAAACATTAAGCTAGCATTTCATTAGGATATTTAACTGAGAGAACAACAAGCACAACAATCAAACACAAGAGACAATGAACACAGTGTTTTTCTTCAGGGAAACCATAAATGGAGAAAACCTCAAAACTTCCTCAGAGATAGAATCGGCACCAAAAGTGAAACCCAAAAACAATAAGATGATCTCCCGACAACAATAACCTCTTTCTTCCTTGCCCCAGCGTCTTTCTCTTCCTTAGCTATGCACTACAACTGAGTGTGAGTGAGTGTGTGATAAATAGAGAGGCTAGCTCTCTATTTATACTAATTCTCTGCATGACTAAACCCAATTAGGGCCGACTTCACTAGGTGAGTCTAATAACCCTATTGCCCGAGAACTGCGGGGACTTTAACCCTTAGACAATAGGAGAGTTAACCACCTTGACTTGACATCACTTGTTTACATTATCGAAACTTCCCGATATGAATATCGGGGCATGACATGACTCAAGTACATTACAAATACATCCTAGAATAAATATCGGGTTACAATACATAAGAAATGCAAGTGAATACATTTCGAAGTTACAATTACATCAACAACGTAGCGGTCCAATTATTGTAAGAACAACATTGAAGTACATACATATATACAAGACAAACATATGTATATATATAGACGAATATATATATGAGTAAATACATATATGTGAAAATCTCTCTCTCTCTCTCTCTCTATATATATATATATAGTTATAGTTATAGTTATATATGAAATAGAATCTCAGAGATAAAAAACCGAAGGAATAAATTGTTTACATAAAGAGCTTATTCATATGATTTTAATATATATATATATATATATAAAGCGATTCCAAAGATTGCTAAATGGTTTGATAATAGGTATGCAAAGGATAGAACTATTACTTTATATATTGTGTTAAAGTCTAAAAGAAATTGAATTATGAATATGTGGGCACCTATATATATAACTATATAGTCACCACACTCAATGATATGTAGGTAGACCTAAATAGATGGGGACTTTCTGCAATAATGAGAAATTAAGGGTGCAGCTCTCTTGGAGGGAATCAAGCAAATTATTCCCGTCATAAGAAAACTCTACCATATGCCTTAAATAAATTTCAGGCTATTGCAGGAATCTTTACGCCACTCTCCTCCTATATAGCTAAGAGGGAAAATACATTAAATGTGGCAACAACTATCAAGCAAGAGGAGAAGAATCTCTACCTTTAAAATTGGGGAAATCTCTGAGTTTGGGGGCGAGGGTGACCTGCGTTTTTGCAAAGAGGAAGATCTCTGCTGATTGGTTTCTTTTGAAAAGAATCTACATGATTTTATAAGGGACCTCTATGTTTTTATAACGGGGTTCTTCCTGGGGAAAGAGGGAAAAAAAAAGAATCGAATGCAAGATGGAGCGATCCTAGGCTGTGATCAAAGTTATGGAAGAGTCTGAATTTTTGACATAGCTCTAGGTTAAGGAAACCCCGTACATCAAAACCAATCTCCTTGTGGGATCCCAGCCTGCGATTTCCCATTAGGTATGAATAATTATATAAATTTTTTTATGCTTCCATTCTCTGCAAGTTGGATGTAAGTTTTCAATCCAAATGACTATGTTAGAGATTGAATGATATGGTATTTTGATATGCATGTCATTTACAATTATGAGTGTATGAAGTAGAATTGTATTGTATAAATGAAATTTGATTGCAATATAGGTTAAAATTATGATTGAGTGTCATTAAATTTATTGGTGGTGAGTAAATAATTTGACTGTGAGAATAACCTTTTGCTATGGGGTTTAGATCTCTTTTAGCCATTTGTGATCATAAAGGTAAAATATTGGGATCCACTTTATTCATAATTGGATCAACATTATTGATGCTCTATGTCTTGGTTGAAGATAGGAACTACGTCCCCTTTTTCCTTATCCAAGAAATAAAGATCCGTATTATTGATACCTTCTATGTATGGGATCCACGTTTTATCTGAACCCAGTTCTTATAATTTAATCCTCTGCGTGTTGGCTCATACTTTTGGTTAAAACAAGTTATGTATGTTGAAGTCCTTTTTTGCGTTGGGTATCCCCATTGGTAAATTCATCAAGGATGTATGGTGTCATACCCTTGGGGTATTAGATTGAAATAGATCTAGTGTATGAGCTTTAATAAGGGTATCAATTCAGCAACCCATTTTTGCATCCTTTGAATTTATCATTGCAGATCCAAATGAAAAACCAGTGTATGTGCCATGGTCCACCGAGTTCATAACTTGAATTGGTATTATACTTGCTGTAACCCAGAACCAACAAAACACACCAACCTCTGCATTCTTCTACCCCTCGTCTGCTTTGCAAGGATATTGACTTACTCAGTCATTTGACTACCAAGGCACATGAACAGTTTTGTTTTTGTGTGGAATGTTTTGTATCTAAATTCTAGTGCCTTGATTTGTAAGCCTGCATGAGCTTTTAAATTTTGGGACATTTGGATCGAAATCTGGATGATCACCATCAGCCGTGTTTGGAATAGGAATAAACACAATGAATTGAGTGGTTAATGACTGGAACTCGATGTATATATATATATTCATACGATCACCTCCACTTAAGGTTTATGCAGTTGATAGTCCTTTTTGGTTGAAACTTGAATCTAGTTGTTTATTTTAAGACTGGACTTAAAATTAGCCGTTCGTATCTTCATACCTTGTAGGTATATAGGCATATATACTATGAGTGGTATAATGTACAGGACTTGATAAATGCAGCCTATAGAATGAAACATAAATGTGAACAAATACCGATTCATCCCAACCTTGTTTTATTTTTATGGTATGATAGATGGAAATAATATTAACTTGTGTGAAACTGTTCCCAATAAGGTTAACTAAAGATCGTTCACCATAATACAAAGGTAAGTTGTATTAAGGAAAACCTTTCCATAGTACATCCATGGATATAGTTTACATATGTAGGGTGGTTCTTGGTGTGTTGAGTACACACTAAGCCTCTTTATTTGTGTTATAGATGAAGACACATCCCTAGCCCTCGATAGGTTAGAGATTTGCGTGATAAAAGAGCTAAAGGAAGGTTTTTCAACCTTGAGTCTAGAAACTTGGTTATCAATATTATTTCATTGCTAGTTGCAAAAGAATTGGTAATTGACCCATTTGGATTAATGAATTATGGGACCAAAAATGTTTAGTGTTTTTTTTGCTGAGATACTCTTGGAAAGAGAACCTACAAGAATAACAGGAAGAATTTATGGCAACTATGATATTGTATTTTTGTAATTTGATAGACAATAAATGATATGATAGTTTGGTGGATGTAACCCATGGATTAGGTGAACCACGGACATTGGTCTCATGTTCATGTTCCTGGTTGTATCTTTCTTATGTTCACTTGACATAATTTGCTCATGTGCTCTTGATGTATACTTTCTTATGTGCTCTTGATATATACTATCTTATGAACTCTTGATGTATTTAAATTATGATCTGATGATGAGGATGGAGTAAATTGTTGAAGAATGAGACCAAAGGAAGACAATTATTTAATGTTGTAAATGTTTAATAAACTAAAATGGTTGGAAAGTGGGAATTTTTGACTAAGGTCTTGAGCAAAGATTTAAGTACTACAACAATGTAAATCTGCAGAGTAAAAGGATAAGAATTATAAATACTAGTCTTAAATAAGATTGCAAAGGAACGAACTTTTATATCATTGATTCATGATGCTTAGGTGATTGTTTTGCTTTACATTTTCACATACATATTACCACTCACAAACGTCAAGGACGGTTGTCCAAAGGCAGAAATAGTTTAATTGTAGGGAAATTTTGTTTCTCTGATATGGGATGTGTTACACTACTAAACCAAGACAACAATAATTTAATACATTAATGTATAACAATATCAATTATATATACTACTATTATTTTATTTGTGTTATGAGAGACTACTATTATACTACTCATAATTGTTTATAAAGTGACTAAATATAGGAGTAAAACCTATAAAAATAACAACTTAAGTAAAATCATAAATGTTCTACAAGATGACAATAATTATTGACTAGAATTAAACCAGTAAATGTAGTACAAAATGATGACAACTAAAGCCCTAATAAAATATAAAATGTACTAGAAAATGGTGATGATTAATGACCAAAGAAAGCAGTAAATATATTACAAAATGATGAATCAAGTCAATCAATTAACAAGTAAGATATTACTACAAATTAATTGGGGAAAAAGTGAATCGAAATTTGCTACAATTAGTCACCACTAAAAAAATAGTGGTTTATATGTCAATTTTAGTTCTTTTTAGTAACAAATGTCTCATTTTGTACTAGTGACATATGGACCTTAGGGTGATATTTATTGGTGAAGTTGGGGACAACCATCAAATATAACAATATTAAGGAAATTGAGGAAAGAAAACAAAAACATAATTGGTCAAGTAAATCCTTACTCCAATTAGGATAGTTTTAACCTCATAATTGAGTTCCTTATCAATCAGGACCATATTTTGTTTGTTTTGGGTCATCCCAAGTGTCCCCTTGACGTCATTAAGTTCAAAATCCCTTGCTTTCTTGGAAACTTCCTTTGTAACTTCCCTACTTCCATAATGTCATCTTTCCCCTTCTCAATGATAATATTCTAAACTCAGTATGTACTTTTAATTTCCATACTTGTCGTGATAAACATTGATTTAAATTGATATCCTATATAGACTAGGGTTATGAAGAAAAAATTTAATGATTGGAAGGAAACCAAAATTGTATGAGTCCTCCTTTTCATATATATGTATGTCTGTATGGTTAGACTTCATTCAATATTAATACAATTCTTACTTAATTTCACCTTCTTCTAAAGTGTCATCCCTATTTCAGTTTACTTTCTCTCTTATCTTATCTTAATAACACTATCTTATGTTATCTCCATGCAATCGAGATGATTGTTAAAACTAGTATGCATTAATTTTTAATGGCCACTCCTATTCAGAGATTTGCAGCAATTGTATGTATTACCTAACCATTAAAATTTAAATTGAATAGAGCTATATTGTACATCATTTCCATCTTATCTTAATAACACTATCTTATGTTATCTCTATACAATCCAGATGATTGTTAAAACTAGTATGCATTAAATTTTAATGGCCACTCGTGTTAAGAGTGTTAAGTCAGTAAATGTTTTCCTCAATTTTGGTTTGATTTATATTTTCTTTCAAAGCTTTCATTTAATTTAATTTTGATTTTTCCCTCCTTTTGGAAAGTTTTGTCTAGTGTTTATTTTAAATTTTGAGATTGCTTTAGAAATTTTGAATTTTAAACCATAGGTTGGTTTTTGATTAAGGGTTTTTTAAAGTTATTTTATCAATTGGTGGACTCATAAGGCATATTTTGAGCATACCTACACTCAAGAAACTTTTAAAACCTTATACAAAATATCAAAAAGTTGAAAAGGAGCGAAAAAATAGCACCAAGGATATTCTTGTAGCGCTGAAGCAGAAAATTACAAAGGGCGTGCTACAAGAATATTGCACACCTTTTATTTTTCGATTTTCAAGAAATTTTTTATCATGATTTTAATCTGTGAATGATTAATCACATATGGTGAGCTGTTGGATACGTGTAAGCCTCAATTTTAGCGCGATTCCAGGTGGTTTTGAGTCAAGAAACAAATCATGGCCATCATTGCCCATAATGCGGGATTAGTTTGACAGTTATCAGCAAATTTCGGTCTAAGGTGGCATGATTTACCTTTCACATGCATCATCAGAGGAAAGGAGGGTTCGTGAAGTAAATCAAACTGCTAGAGAGGTGGATTATGTTGCTGTAGAGCAGAGACAGAGTTATGAAGGCCAGCGAAAATTAGGGCTTTTCAATCCTGTTACCTGCAGTCAAAGTGATCACATAAATACATCTGTACACACAAGGAAAGGCAGTTGACAGCTCAAGACATAGGTTCAAACCATTGCAATTGAACAGTTGGCAGGTATTTCACTCTTAACCCCTATAATTGAAAATTTGGGAATTTTCTCGCTGGAGGTCATTTTGGAAAAATTAGTTGAGGCAAGGGTTAAAATAGGTTCCAAAATGAAATGTTAACCCCATAAATAACTGCCTGGAGCTGTTCTGAAGAATTTTATTGAACAGAGCATCAAAATAACCCTAAGCTTAAAGCATTTAGTTTTTAGAACTTCGAGACAGTTTGAAGGAAAGTTGTTTATGTTTTGGCTCTCTAATACACTAAAAAAAACTTTGATATTGATACAGTATGGGTGTAATGAGCTGACTGATTAAGATTCCTGTCAGACCTAATGCTAATTTGAGTCATAGTCTACAGGAAGCAGCATTGGAATGAATTGTAGACTATTTTATTATGCTCATCCCTTACACAGGAAGTATTCAGTTTGCTTGAGAAGCTGGTGATAGTTGTCATATTTGCAAAGTCAATCGTTTGGGGAATAATATTGGCATTTATATACAGCTTTCGATGAGAGTCTCTTGTCTAAATGAATGATACATATGATACCTAGAAGTTGCTCAAAAATGGGTTGTCTGATGTAGAGTTTAATTGTTTTTAGAAACATATGAAGGCAAATACAGGAAGGCCTAGTATCACTTTGATGAGCTGAAAAGAGATAGGTGTGGGATGAACAGTCTGCAATAAATTCTAAAGTGACAGCAGAGTTCATTTATGAAAAACCTTTTTTGTGCAGAGATGTTCATGAATCATGCTGACAGGGTGTAGATACTGATACACAGTTTGCTTGACAGGTTGAAGATGGTCTTTTGTTTAAAAAACAGTCTCATTGGTGATTAAGTTTCAAATCTTTTACAGTTAGCCTACATACAGAGCTAATTTGCATTGTTAGGACAAAGCAACATGGAATCCCTCGGTGATGTTAATTTGTCCTCTTATTGAGAAGTTTTACTTCACCTTTTAAAATATACAGGTCTATTCAGAAATGTGCAGGAATTGTGAAGAAGTTTGAAGGAGCAGAAAACCACTTTATAAAGCATCTTCTGAACCCTAAAAGCAGATAGCTTCTAGTTTCTAAAGGGAAAAGATGGGCAACAGTGGCAAAAGTGCTAAAATAAATAGGGCTGAGCCCACTGACTTAACCTGGATTGAGCAGCTCCCTGACTGTGCTGAGTTGTTCCAGCAGGCAGGTTGGCTAAATTTCTTCAGAAAGATAGATGGCTACAATGCACAAGTGTCCTGTAAATTTTCTCAAAGTCTTAAAAATGATATGGTCATCTTTGATGCTCTCAAATTCAAATTGACTGTAGAATTAATTGCAGAGGCCACTGAGATTAGTAATGAGGGTGAGACTTGGTTCAAGAAATTACCTTTTGATTTTGAACCAAAGAGATACTTGTTACCTGATGTGACTCCTGACTGGAATAAAGGTATTCCAATTCAGAATTTCAGGAAGGAGTGGGATGAGCCAATCAGGATACTATAGAGTTATGTGACTTGTGAGGGTAGGTATGGATATGTATTCAAGTATCACTTTAGATTCCTTCAACATATGGTCGGAGTCTCAAAAATGAACCTGCCTATCTTCTTTCTGAAGAGCCTGCAGAAAATGTCTAGCAGGGTAAAACAACATGAAGATCACACATCCCAGTCAATTTTTCATCATGGATTGATCAAGCTAATCATCAGTACTCTGTTGCAGCATGAGGGAAGAACTTGGGACTTTTTTCTGTTTTGGTCTGGTATTCATGTCAAAAAGGAAGAACAACAGCCAAAGAGGCAAACTGATAAAGGATATGTGATGATGAAGAAGCTAGGTCATAAACCTAAGCTTGAGGTCAAAACTTGGAAAATAGCTGAGCAGATGGAAGAAGAGATTAAATCTAAAGTATTTTCAGCAAGCAGTAAAGGCAATTATTCACTCTTTGGAGACCAAAAGCAGCTGCTACAGCCCACAGTACCTGCAGAAGATTCTGAAGAAACTAAAACTGTTATTGAAGAAAAAGCTGCTATACCTGAAGATGAATTTCAAACTAAACCAAGAAGTCCACTCACCATCCTTTCAGATGATGAGGGATATCTACTAGAATAAGAGCAGTCACAGCCCATTGATGAACCAGAAGGCAGGCATGGAACTTGTGAAGAATTCCTCACCTCAGACATCAAAGCAGCTGAACCTCATAAGAAGAAAAAGAAGGCCGTAACTTCATATTGGAGGCCTAAGACTAGGCCAACCAATAAATTAAGATGGAATATGAAAAATATACTTAACCATAAATTGGATTCCAAACAAAATACTGTTTTAATTGATACTACTTCAAGTGAAGAAACAGAAGTTGGTAAGATAGACAACAAAAACAAAGGAAAACCAGTTGTTAAACCTTCTTTTCCTCAACCTGCAGTGTTAAAAAGATTGTCACAGTCTGAAAAAGGGACAAGTCAGCCTACATCTAAATTATCTGAAATAATTTTTGAGATAAAAGATAAACTCTTAAAACAGCAGGAAGAAGAAAGGGCAAAAGCATGTCCTCTTGAAAATCAGGAGTGGGAGGAAGAAGATGAAGCTATACTCAGGCAGGCAGGAATTATAAAAGAGCCTATTATTCCTATTGATTACTCATATTTTTTAATGCAGGATGCAAATGTACTGGAGAACCCTAGTTTTGATGAAGAAAGCTTGCAGGAAAGTGTTCAAAAATACTAGCAACAGGTAAAACAATTACAAGAGACTAATGATAGTTTATTTAAAGTCAACAGGGGGCTTATAGAGGAGTTGCAAGATGTCCATCATCATTTCCTAGAGCTATCAGAAATGTGTAAAGAGGTGCTAAAAAGGAATAAAGCTACTGACATGTATTCTACAAAGTTAGAGAAGACAGTTGAAAGTTTACAGCAGGAGAATGACGACCTTCAGAAAAAGATAGCTGATATGGAAAAAAAACATAAAAGAGCAAAGAGGAGGTCTTAAAACCTAGATGGTATAGCACTACTTGCTGAAGCAGCGAAGGAGCTTTGAATCAGTTATGCTTTAATTAATGTATCTATTTGATAAACAGTTTTTGTTAATGATTTTCTATTTTTAGCAATTTTGTAATTTTGTAAAAATGTAGTTTTTACTTTACCTTAGTAAGTCGATGGAGACAGTTAGGATTAGTGACCTAACTGATTTTGTAGAAGATTACTATTTAGAGGAGTTGGAAAGAAATTTTGTAGGTTCAATTTTTGGGAGCTTTCAGGAGGTCTGCAAGCTCAGTTGGTTTTCAGACTTGTTTATGAGTAAGGTACATAGCTCTTGTATGCAGTGGTTGATGAAACTATGAGATATAGATGACTTTTATCCTTCAGTTTGTTTGTATTGGTTTCATTTTTCTTCTTGTCTAGTTGCTTAAATTGACAGATTCATTGTTGGTTAATGTGTGTTTGCTGGTAATGCCTGTTATTTATGTATGAACCTCAATGTTGTTTCTGATTGGATTTTGTTATATATATCATGAATCTTCATTGTCTATTGCTTATGATTTAGTAGTTTCCTTACTTATGAATGTATTCCCTGACTTTTTTCAAAGTTCACAACCAAAAACACATTGCAGAAACCCTAAACTTTGATTTTATTGAGTTTTATATTTGAGTGTGGGTTAGCTTGTTTCGCCAGCCTTAGAAACAATTTCTGACACAAACATCTTTGGCGCCATTGCCGGGGACAAAGATAAAGCATATCTTCCCTGGGATACTTATCAGTTTTGCTGGTTTGAGAGGTGGACTTGAACCAGTATCTTTGAAGGCTATTTTCATCAAATTTTGACACACTGGCTTCTAGAGGAGTGGGAACCCAGAGCAGACCTATTTCACCGTTACATTCAGGGGTCTCAGACCCTAAAGAGATCTTAAAATAGCGAGAAAACTTAGAAGGTCCCAATCTTTACCAGCCTTGTGTGATCCTGAATAGTTGGGTGTTTCATTACATTCATCTGAAACCTCACCTTGGATAAAACCTACCATTCCTGAGAGTACTTTTCAATTTTTTACCAATTATGAAACCTTTTTGAAAGCCAAGACTGATTCTCCTGGTAAAATACCCCTTTTCTAGCTGAAAGTAGGAAAGAGCCCTTTCCTAGCAAGTTCTAGTCAAACTTCCTCATCTTCAAAACCACAGTCCAAAATGGCAGCTCAAAACCCACCCATGGATATGATGGACAGGATGGTTGCAGCAAGGTATGCACCATTATTCTTACCCCAACCTTTGCATGCTTTTACTGGAGGACATTATCAAAAGTATATGCCTAGGTTAATTGGGCAGGGGGAAACCACTGCTGAGGAACATTGGGAGGCTTTCCTGAGTTATGCAGACAATCAAAACATTGAAATCAAAGATGTATGGATGAGGGTATTTGTTCAAAGCCTTGATGGGGATGTAAGGAAGTGGTTCAGAGAGTTTCCTACCAACTCAATCACTATAATTGAAGAGCTTTGTGATCTTTTCATGAGGCAATGGGGAGACACAAAGGACCATACCTATTATATAACTGAGTTTGGAGCTCTCAGAAGAAAGAAAGAGGAAACTGTTGCATATTTTTCCAAAAGATTCAACAAAATGTATAGTAGGATTCTAGCAGAAATTAAGCCTACTGAAACATCAACTAAACTCACCTATGCCAATGCCTTTGACCATGAATTTTCTCTATTGCTGAGAGAAAGAAGGCCTATCACCCTGCTGAACATGCAAGATGCAGCATTGGAGGTAGAGTCTAATTTGTTGGCTTCAAACAGACTTAAGAATGAAACTCCCCAACAACTTTATGAGAGAAAAGGGAAAAAGGAGGCTGTTTCAACAAGTGTTGCTCCTCAGTCTGCTGAAGCCAAGATAGATGAGATGGCTAAGCTAGTCAAGATTCTTACTGCCAAACTGAATAAGTTAGAGCTTGAAAATAATTCTGCCAAACCTGCTCCAGAAGCTGAAAGGAACCCAAATAACCAGAATCAGTTCAGGAGGCAGTTTGCTCCTAGATTTATACCAAGAGAGCACAGAAATAATGATATCCAGCGAGAAAGAAGAGAAAATGAGCAGCAGAGAGTACCTCCACATTTTCAAAATAATGTAGCTGATGAAGAAGTGGTTGATGGACAGCTGCTCTTTGAAGAGACTGAGACTGATCAGGATATGAATCACTTTGGAGATGGTTTGTCTACAGGTTTTGTTACTGAAGAATATTTTCTGAATGCTGAGTATTATGATGCTGACATGTATGAAGTTGAAGATGATTTGGAATTTGAGAAAACTGTTGTAAATGTTGCTGCTCAACAGAATGAACATAAGAAGACTATCAATCTCATATCAGGCCCAAAGCAAGTGGTCCAAATTCCAAAGAAGAAGGCACCAGTTCCAGCTGTACTTGTTCCTGCTGCACTTGTTCCTGCTAAACAAGTACCTGATCCTGTCATACAGAAGAAGCAATCTGTAGAAAAATCTAAGAAGAATGCTGAAATTGAAGAGGTAAATAAATATACTCAAAGTTTTAATTTGGATAATGAACTAGGGAAGCTGAAAATTCCTGTTCCTTTGACTGAATTAATAAAGAATCCCTCATATAAATAGACAGTCCTGAAAGTGAAGAATTCAGCCAATAATCAGCCTGTTTCAGACACTGTTAATTTGCAAGAAGAAAGTCCAAAAATATTCATCGGATCAGCCCTAACTGAAAAAACTGA
>LPNX010448715.1:469343-481462 GCA_001517045.1 Pseudotsuga menziesii | reverse complement strand
AGAGCTACAGTTTGCTTACATAGTCACAGATGACAAAAACCCCACTAATCACCCCCTATATGCTATTGACAAAGATCTAGGGACTTGCATGTTGAATTTCAGTGATGAAGATAATTATGTTGGCCTCTTACAAGTTGAAAAAGAAAAAACAGTGAGACATTGCAGAGAAGAAGAAGATCAGCTGTGGGAATTGTATTTTGATAGATCCTCGTGCAAAGAGGGTGCTGGAGCTGGAGTCTTACTCATTTCTCCTGGAGGTGAGATAGTGAAACTCATGTATAAGCTGGAGTTTGTTACCACTAACAATACTGCTGAGTATGAAGCTTTACTACTAGGACTGAAAGCTGCTAAAGACTTAGGCATTCAGCAAGTTTCTGCATATGGTGACTCCGAGTTGGTTGTTCAACAGGTGAAGAACAACTATCAAGTAAAGCAAGGTTTGCTGAAAGTATACCGAAATGAGGTATGGGATATGCTGGATAATTATTTTATAGCATTTAACATCACTCATATTCCAAGGAATATTAATGAAACTGCAGATTCTTTAGCTCTGGCTGCTACACATTTCAGAATTCCTAAAACTACTCAATTGAGGTATCCTATTGAGGTGAGATATAGACCTTCTGTACCTAACAATGTGAAACACTGGAGGGTATTTGAAGATGACATTGAAATCAAAAAATTTCTTGAGCTTACAGATGAGTTTACTAATGCCCAAATTGATCAGGATGAGGATGAGGAAGAAGGACAGGATAATAAGTCTGCTGAAGATGAGTCTGATGAAAATGTATTTGCTGAAAATGAGTTTCTTGAAGGTGAGATTGTAGGTCATAAGATCATTGAGTTGAAGAGTAACTTTATCCCTAAAGGTTTAGTGCCTTTAGAAATAATTTTTACCAAATATGATACACCTTCTAAACCAGTAGTCCAATCTTCAGAAAACAATGTAGAAGATTGCAATATTGGTACTGCAGAAAATCTGAAAATGGTAAAAATTTCTAAATCTCTGACAGCTGAACAAAAAAGCAGGTATATCAAGCTCTTGAAAGAACATGTGGATGTGTTTGCCTGGTCTTATGAAGAGTTAAGAACTTATGATACAGCAATCATTCAGCATAAGGTCCCATTGAAGCCTAATGTTAAGCCTTTCCGACAGAAACTGAGAAGGATCAATCCAACTTTGTTTCCTATGATTGAAAAGGAAGTAAAGAAGTTGTTGGATGCTAAGATAATAGTATCTCTCAAGTACTCTTCCTGGGTTGCAAATCTTGTACCTGTTAGGAAAAATAATGGGGAGATAAGACTGTGTGTTGATTTCAGGAATCTTAATAGGTCATCATTAAGAGACAACTATCCTCTCCCCAAGATTGAACAAGTTTTGTAGCAAGTGGTTGGAGCTCAAAGGATATCTATGGTGGATGGATTCTCAGGGTATAATCAGATTGCCATGCACCCTGATGACAAGGAAAATACAACCTTTACAACCCCCTGTGGGACCTTCATGTATGACAAGATGCCTTTTGGCCTGATGAATGCTGGAGCAACCTTTCAGAGAGCAATGGACATTGCCTTTGTTGGGGAAAAAGATAAGTTTGTGGTTATCTATCTTGATGATATTACTGTATTCTCAAAATATGATGATGAACACTTCAAACACTTGAGGCAAACCTTTCAAAAATGCAGAAAATTTGGTCTGTCCCTGAACCCCAGAAAGTCACATTTTGCTGTGAAAAAAGGTAGACTACTTGGTCACCTGGTGTCTACTGATGGCATCAGAATAGATCCTGAGAGAGTCAAAGCAATACTGAAGATTAGTTTGCCTAGGAGTAAGAAAGATGTTCAGTCATTCATTGGCAAGATAAATTTTCTGCAGTGGTTTATTCCAAATTTTGCTGAAACCATCAAGCAAATCATAGCCATGTTGAAGAAAGATCAGGAATTCAGGCGGACTGTTGAGGAAAAGACTGCATTTGAGAAGATCAAGGTAGCTCTTACCAAAGCACATGTGTTGGTAAGTCGTGATTTTACCAAAGAATTTCTTACTTTTTCATTTTCTTCAAAAGATACAATTGCAGTTGTTTTACTTCAGAAGAATAAGGTTTGGAACAGCCTATTGCCTTTTTCAGCAAAACTCTTAGAGATTCAGAGCTGAAGTATAGCATTTTGTAGAAGTAAGATTATGCTCTGGTGAAGGCTTTGAAATTTTTCAGAATTTATGTCTTGCATTCAAAGGTTGTTTCATTTGTTCCAAATGCTGCAGTGAAAGATGTCTTGACACAGCCCGACAGTGAAGGAAAGAGAGGAAAATGGATTGCAAAGATTATGGAGTACGAGGTGGAAATTAGACCTACTAAGCTTGTCAAGGGACAAGGTTTGGCCAGGATGCTGGCTGACTCAAATTGTCAAGCTCTAGGACTGCATGTCATGGCTGAAGAATTAGTTCTTGAAGAAGACCAAGCACTTCAGGAGAAAGAAAGGATCATGGATTTTTATTCATCTTCAGTTTGGTATGCTGATATTGTTCATTTTTTGTTATTTCTATAATGTCCTGATCATTTAGACAAGAAGGCTGCCAGATCTCTGAAACTTAAAGCCACTAAGTACTGTTTGATAGAGGATCAATTGTTCTGGAAAGATCCAGGAGGTATCTTGCTCAGGTGTTTGGATCAATCTAAAATAGGAGAGGTGATTTCAAAATATCATGAAGGAGCATGTGGAGGGCATAAATATTGGAAAGCTATAGCTTACAAAATTTTGAGACCTGGATTCTATTGGCCCACCTTGTTTTCAGATGTGTACCAGCAAGTAAGAGCCTACATACCCTGTCATAAATTTGCAGGAAAACAGAAATTATTATCCTTGCCTCTAAAGCCTATTGTAGTCAATGCTCCTTTTCAGCAATGGGGTCTGGATTTTATTGGAGAAATAAATCCAGCATCTTTAGGATAACATCATTGGATTTTGACTGCTACAGATTTCTTCACAAAATGGGTGGAAGCCATTACTACAAGGAATGCTACAGATAAGGTGATTATGGAGTTCATAGAAGACAATATCTTGAGCAGGTTTGGTTGTCCACATAGATTAATAACAGACAATGCCAAGGCATTCAACTCCAAGGCAATGGTAGCCTTCTGTGAGAAGCATGGCATCATTCTGAAGCACTCAACTCCCTATTATCCTCAGGGAAATGGTCAGGCTGAATCATCTAACAAGAATATCATTCAAAGCATCAAAAAACTGCTAAAGCATAATAAAAAATCTTGGGATTCAATGCTGAAATATGCATTGTGGGCAGATAGAATCACAATGAAGCAGGCTATTGGCACTTCTCCTTTTCAGTTGGTTTATGGAACAGAAGCAGTGTTCCCTGTTCAGTTGGGGATTCCAGTAATGAAATTCCTCCAGAACTCTCAAGAGGAACCGGATGATATGCAAAGGAGAATATTTGAAATGATAGAGTTGTAGCAAAATAGAGAGAAGGTGGACAAAGAAGCTCAGCTGTATAGAGCCAAGGTAAAAAAACAGGTTTGACAGAAATATTAAAGAAAATATTTTTACAGAAGGTGAGATGGTTTTAAGATGAGATGCAAGGAAGGAGCAGAAGGGAAAACATGGTAAGTTTGACAATATTTGGTTTGGTCCTTTTCTGATATCAAAAGTTTTAGAAAACAATACTTTTATCTTGCAGTCCCTGGAAGGTGAGGAGTTGTCCAGCCCTGTGAATGGACGATTCCTCAAGCATTTTTACAGTTTATAAGGGCATTTTTTCACTGATCATTGTACATACCGGTGTGAGTGAGGTTGACTAAAGACTCCATAGCCCAATTCAATTTTATAGACAGGTAGATAGAAGATAGAAGGCACTGGTCTACAGGTTCTTGAAGCCTCGCAGGGAGGACTTCATCCCGCAGATGCAGCCAGATGTTAAGTCAGTAAATGTTTTCTTCAATTTTGGTTTGACTTCTCCAATTTTGGTTTGATTTATATTTTCTTTCAAAGCTTTCATTTACTTTAATTTTGATTTTTCCCTCCTTTTGGAAAGTTTTGTCTAGTGTTTATTTTAAATTTTGAGATTGCTTTAGAAATTTTGAATTTTAAACCATAGGTTGGTTTTTTATTAAGGGTTTTTTAAAGTTATTTTATCAATTGGTGGACTCATAAGGCATATTTTGAGTATACCTACACTCAAGCAACTTTTAAAACCTTATACAAAATATCAAAAAGTTGAAAAGGAGCGAAAAAAATAGCACCAAGGATATTCTTGTAGCGCTAAAGCAGAAAATTACAAAGGGCGCGCTACAAGAATATCGTGGCCCTTTTATTTTTTGATTTTCAAGCAAGTTTTTATCATGATTTTAATCTGTGAATGAATAATCACATACGGTGAGCTGTTGGATATGTGTAAGCCTCAATTTTAGTGCGATTCCAGGTGGTTTTGAGTCGAGAAACAAATCATGGCCATCATTGCCCATAATGCGGGATTAGTTTGACAGTTATCAACAAATTTCGGTCTAAGGTGGCATGATTTGCCTTTCACAAGCATTATCAGAGGAAAGGAGGGCTCGTGAAGTAAATCAAACTGCTAGAAAGGTGGATTATGTTGTTGCAGAGCAGAGACAGAGTTATGAAGGCCAGCGAAAATTAGGGCTTTTCAATCCCGTTACCTGCAGTCAAAGTGATCACATAAATACATCTGTACACACAAGGGAAGGTAGTTGACAGCTCAAGACATAGGTCTAAACCATCGCAATTGAACAGTTGGCAGGTATTTCACTATTAACCCCTATAATTGAAAATTTGGGAATTTTCTCGTTGGAGGTCGTTTTCGAAAAATTAGTTGAGGCAAGGGTTAAAATAGGTTCCAAAATGAAATGTTAACCCCAGAAATAACTGCCTGGAGCTGTTCTGAAGAATTTTATTGAACAGGGCATCAAAATAACCCTAAGCTTAAAGCATTTAGTTTTTAGAACTTCGAGAAAGTTTGAAGGAAAGTTGTTTATGTTTTGGCTCTCTAATACACTAAAAAAAAACTTTGATATTGATACAGTATGGGTGTAATGAGCTGACTGATTAAGATTCCTATCAGACCTAATGCTAATTTTAGTCATAGTCTATAGGAAGTAGCATTGGAATGAATTGTAGAATGTTTTATTATGTTCATCCCTTACACAGGAAGTCTTCAGTTTGCTTGAGAAGATGGTGATAGTTGTCATATTTGCAAAGTCAATCGTTTGGGGAATAATATTGGCATTTATATACAGGTTTCGATGAGAGTCTCTTGTCTAAATGAATGATACATATGATACCTAGAAGTTGCTAAAAACTGGGTTGTCTGATGCAGAGTTTAATTGTTTTTAGAAACATATGAAGGCAAATACAGGAAGGCCTAGTATCACTTTGATGAGCTGAAAAGAGATAGGTGTGGGATGAACAGTCTGCAATAAATTCTAAAGCGACAGCAGAATTCATTTATGAAAAACCTCTTTTGTGTAGAGATGTTCATGAATCATGCTGACAGGGTGTAGATACTGATACACAGTTTGCTTGACAGGTTGAAGATGGTCTTTTGTTTAAAAAACACTCTGATTGGTGATTAAGTTTCAAATCTTTTGCAGTTATCCTACATACAGACCTAATTTGCATTGTTAGGACAAAGCAACATGGAAGCCCTCGGTGATGTTAATTTGTCCTCTTATTGAGAAGTTTTACTTCACCTTTTAAAATATATAGGTCTGTTCAGAAATGTGCAGGAATTGTGAAGAAGTTTGAAGGAGCATAAAACCATTTTATAAAGCATCTTCTGAACCCTAAATCCAGACAGCTTCTAGTTTCTGAAGGGAAAAGATGGGCAACAGTGGCAAAAGTGGTAAAATCAATAGGGCTGAGCCCAATGACTTAACCTGGATTGAGCAACTCCCTGACTGTGCTGAGTTGTTCGAGCAGGTAGGTTGGCTAAATTTCTTCAGGAAGATGGATGGCTACAATGCACAAGTGTCTTGTAAATTTGCTCAAAGTCTTAAAAATTATATGGTCATCTTTGATTCTCTCAAATTCATATTGACTGTAGAATTAATTGCAGAGGCCACCTAGATTAGTAATGAGGGTGAGCCTTGGTTCAAGAAATTACCTTTTGATTTTGAACCACAGAGATACCTGTTACCTGATGTGACTCCTGACTGGAATAAAGGTATTCCAATTCAGAATTTCAGGAAGGAGTGGGTTGAGCCAATCAGGATACTGCAGAGTTATGTGACTTGTGAGGGTAGGTATGGATATGTATTCAAGTATCAATTTAGATTCCTTCAACATATGGTGGGAGTCTGAAAAATGAACCTTCCTTTCTTCTTTTTGAAGAGCCTATAGAAAATGTCCAACAGGGTAAAATAGCATGAAGATCACACATCCCAGTCAATTTTTCATCATGGATTGATCAAGCTAATCACCAGTACTATGTTGCAGCATGAGGGAAGAACTTGGGACTTTTTTCTGTTTTGGTCTGGTATTCATGTCAAAAAGGAAGAACAGCAGCCAAAGAGGTAAACTGATAAAGGAACTATGATGATGAAGAAGCTAGGTCATAAACCTAAGCTTGAGGTCAAAACTGGGAAAATAGATGAGCAGATGGAAGAAGAGATTAAATCTAAAGTATTTTCAGCAAGCAGTAAAGGTAAGTATTCACTCTTTGGAGACCAAAAGCAGCTGCTACAGCCCACAGTACCTGCAGAAGATTCTGAAGAAACTAAAACTGTTATTGAAGAAAAAGCTGCTATACCTGAAGATGAATTTCAAACTAAACCAAGAAGTCCACTCACCATCCTTTCAGATGATGAGGGATATCTACTAGAAGAAGAGCAGTCACAGCTCATTGATGAACCAGAAGGCAGGCATGGAACTTGTGAAGAATTCCTCACCTCAGACATCAAAGCAGCTGAACCTCATAAGAAGAAAAAGAAGGTTGTAACTTCATATTGGAGGCCTAAGACTAGGCCAACCAATAAATTAAGATGGAATATGAAAAAGATACTTAACCCTAAATTGGATTCCAAACAAAAGACTATTTTAATTGATACTACTTCAAGTGAAGAAACAGAAGTTGGTAAGATAGACAGCAAAAACAAAGGAAAACCAGTTGTTAAACCTTCTTCTCCTCAACCTGCAGTGTTAAAAATATTGTCACAGTCTTAAAAAGGGACAAGTCAGCCTGCATCTAAATTATCCGAAATAATTTTTGAGATAAAAGATAAACTCTTAAAACAACAGGAAGAAGAAAAGGCAAAAGCATGTCCTCTTGAAAATCAGGAGTGGGAGGAAGAAAATGAAGCTATACTCAGGCAAGTAGGAATTATAAAAGAGCCTATTATTCCTATTGATTACTTGGATTTTTTAATGCAGGATGCAAATGTACTGGAGAACCCTAGTTTTGATGAAGAAAGCTTGCAGGAAAGTGTTCAAAAATACAAGCAACAGGTAAAACAATTACAAGAAACTAATGATAGTTTATTTAAAGTCAACAGGGGGATTATAGAGGAGTTGCAAGATGTCCATCATCATTTCCTAGAGCTATCAGAAGTGTCTAAAGAGGTGCTAAAAAGGAAGAAAGCTACTAACAGGTATTGTAGAAAGTTATAGAAGACAGTTAAAAGTTTACAGCAGGAGAATGAAGACCTTCAGAAAAATATAGCTGATATGGAAAAGAAACATAAAAGAGCAAAGAGGAGGTCTCAAAACCTAGATGGTATAGAATTACTTGCTGAAGCAGCGAAGGATCTTTGAATCAGTTATGATTTAATTAATGTATCTGTTTGATAAACAGTTTTTGTTAATGATTTGCTATTTTTAGCAATTTTGTAATTTTGTAAAAATGTACTTTTTACTTTACCTTAGTAAGTCGATGGAGATAGTTAGGATTAGTGACCTAACTGATTTTGTAGAATATTACTATTTAGAGGAGTTGGAAAGACATTTTGTAGGTTAGATTTTTGGGAGCTTTCAGGAGGTCTGCAAGCTCAGTTGGTTTTCAAACTTGTTTATGAGTAAGGTACATAGCTCTTGTATGCAGTGGTTGATGAAACTATGAGATATACATGACTTGTATCCTTCAGTTGTTTGTATTGGTTTCATTTTTATTCTTGTCTAGTTGCGTAAATTGATAGATTCATTGCTGGTTAATGTGTGTTTGCTGGTAATGCCTGTTATTTATGTATGAACCTCAATGTTATTTCTGATTGGATTTTGTTATATATATCATGCATCTTCATTGTCTATTGCTTATGATTTAGTAGTTTCCTTACTTATGAATGTATTCCCTGACTGTTTTCAAAGTTCACAACCGAAAACACATTGCAGAAACCCTAAATTTTGATTTTATTGAGTTTTATATTTGAGTGTGTGTTAGCTTGTTTCTCTAGCCTTAGAAACAATTTCTGACACAAATAAAGAGATTTGCAGAAAATATATGTATTACCTAACCATTCAAATTTAAATTGAATAGAGCTATATTGTAATTCATTTCCAATATTCTAAATCCTATAATGAATCCATTTCACTTACTTTACCATGATTCCATGCAAGATTGGTTTTGAGAATGTCCAAATTGCATAATTACACACTGTAGTGGTTTGGAAATCTACCATAGAGTTATGGGTTCTTATATGAAGGATTTTATGTCTTGAAAATTTCAGAACGAAATATTTAGATTTATTTGGTAATGTTATATATGGCTTTGAATATTCCCTTTTTATTAGTTTTGGGATCACAAGGTTATAGCATAATTAAGTCCTATAAGGTCATGAAATTAGCTTCATTGTTTGTGGATATACCCACACCTATTGCACAAGACAAAAAGACTTGTGTTTACATAATATTCCACTATGCGTAATAAGCCATGCTACCACTAACATATTCAATTTCTACTTGTAGTAAAAGGAAAATTATAGTTAGTGCTGAGAATACCTATTTCTAAGAAGGGGAAACATAGTCCATATAGAGTGAGAAACTTGCATATATATATAGTGGGATCAATATATAGATTGAAATAACTCCAATATGATTTATGCTAATTTTAATTGTTATCAATTCATTTCAGAGTTTTCCACAAATAAATAATCCACCACTCTCCCCTTATCCGTAATGCAATTCACCCTTATTTATTTAGTTCTCAAATCATGATTTGGGGTCTGCTTGTGCCAGAAATTGTTTCCAAGGCGAGAGAAACAAGCCAACACAATCTCAAATAAAACTCAATAAAATAAAGTAGGTTTTAGGTTTTGGGTGAAATCATGAAGTTGGGTGTCTATTCCGTGACAAATGCACTTCCGAAATCGTATTCTAGAATCTTTCGGCTCAACTAATAATATTTTTGGCCGAACTAATTTATTTGTTCGGCCGAAATAATGTGAAACTTTTCGGCCGAATATTTGTTTTTTCGGCCGAAAGTTAAAAGTTAACGCCGTACCTCGTGCTGAACGGCTTGCACAGTTTGCTGGGAAAATCACGTCCGGCTAGGACCGTTGGTGTGATTAATTGTTCGCCCTAAAACAAATTTCGGCCGAAAGGTTTTTCGGCTGAATAATTGTTCGGCCGAAAGTTGGTTCGGCCGAACAATTGTTCGGCCGAAAGAAGTTTCTATATATACAAACGGAAGATTACTGTTGAACGTTTTTCACGCCCGCGATGATGACGATTTGGGTGGAAATAGTTGGTTGCAGGGGCATGTTGATCATGGTTTGGCGCTCCGTTTGATTTGGTTGGAAATAGTTAATTGCAGGGGCATGTTGATCGCTTGGTTTGGCGCTCCGTTTGTACGCTGGTGGTCGAGACTGCGCTAGGTTTGTACGCTCGGTTTGCTGTGGTGGCTGTTCGTTTAGGCTCGAGCGGCTCTGTCGGATGTGGTGGCTGGTCGCTGTGGTGGCTGGTCGCTGTGTTGCGTTTTGGCTGGTCGCTGTGGTGGCTGGTCGCTGTGTTGCGTTTTGGCTGGTCGCTGTGACTTTTTCCCTCTGTTCTCTGCTGGTGGCTGTTTTTCTTGGTAGTTGTTTCGCTGTTTTAGCTGCTGCGGTCGTGGTGGCAGTGACACTGGTTTTGTTCTGCATTGGTTGCTGCTTCCGGTTGGCCTTCTGTTTCCCGTTGCTGCGGCTGAGGTAAATACACTACCCATTTTCCCCTCTTCTAATTTTAGAAATGAAAAAAATATATAGTTTATGCTAAAAAATGTAGAGTTACATCATTTTGAATTACTCCTGTATAAAAAAGCTGCAATAGTCCATGATAAAGTGTAAAAAACTATTTATTCCATCCCTTTTTTATTATGAGATCACTTCCTTTTTCATTTATATGTGGTCTCCTCAATCAACAGACACAATTCCCTTACCTTTCTTTCGATGGATTAGCTCTGTGAAAATATTCGCTTGTATGACTGCTACGCTATATTCTATTAATTTTTTTTTTTTTATGAATCTGATTCAATTTTGACTTCGGGTTTAAGCCCTACAACCATTAGATATGGAATACTATATTTTAAAGATGATGTTGTTTTTATTTTGGCCATAGACCGAGGACTGGGTCTTTATAGGTTTTACCCCCACTGAGTACTTTATACCATTTTTTCGCTTCGGTCGTTGATATAGATATATAATTCTAGTTTGTACAGTGTTTTTGGCTCTGTCTTTCAACCAGTTATGTATCTAAGTAAATATCATGGTTTATGTTGCATATCTCCAGATAATGATCCTTATTGATGTGGCTTTTTTTACGTCTGTGACAATTTTCATTTTAACTTCTATATAGCACTCTATAAATTTTTGTGCTTCGCTCTTAAACTGACTAAAATTGTCATTTCTAACTCTCTGTCATTTATATGTGGCCTCCTCAATCAACAGACACAATTCCCTTACCTTTCTTTTGATGGATTACCTCTGTAAAAGTATCCGCTTGTATGACTGCTACACTATATTCTATTAATTTTAATTTTTTTTATGAATCTGATATAATCCTTATTGATGTGGATTTTTTTAAACTTTTTAACTATATTTATGATATTCAATTTTCGAAGATCATCAGCAAAATTAATAAATGAAGCCTAGGATCTGACTTCTGTATCTTCAAATATCATAGTACGTCTGTGACAATTTTCATTTAACTTCTAAACAACACTCTATAAATTTTTGTGCTTCACTCTTAAACTGACTAAAATTGTCAGTTCTAACTCTCTTTCGCTGATAGAAAAATCTAAACCTTTGAAGAAACCATAACTACCATGCAATTTCAGGAATAATAATTGAAGTTGATTGTAATTGGTAATTCCAGAAATGTGTGTTGTCTGGTAGCATAGTGTGGTGGGTAGGAATGGTGGTTGATTGAATATAATATAATCTCTATCTGATGTAAGTAGCCTGTCATGTATGTGTTATAATGTTTATATGTTATCTAAGATTGATATATAGTAAAGTCATTTAATTCTTTCGAACTTGGTGTTTGTATTATGTTTATGTCTATAGTCTTAGTGTACCCAAGTTTCGTTTTAATCAGCTGGATATATTTTACTGCTTAAGATCTCATCTAAGATTGCTGAAATTTTATTAGAGCTCATTGTGTTTGTCATTCTTATCTTGAAATATTCCATTTCCATGTTTAGTCTTTGATCAGTGTTATTTTATTCATCTGATTCCTCTGTCTCTTTTACTTCTTTAAGCTGCATCTTTAAGCTGCATGTTGTTTATGCCAAAAGAGTAGGGATGCTCTATCAGTGTTGTTTTCCCCTTGCATTTCTTGTATGCGTTTATTGTTTTCTAAATGTGTATGTGTTTACTGTTTCAGTTATTCTTCTATCGGTGTATCCCAAGTTGTGCCTATGAATGTGAATCATAGTCGCAATTAAACCACATCCTTTTTCGTACACATAAGCATAGTTGGGGAATTGAGTTGCATATTTCGACTCACCCCATGTCTATCTAGAAATGTAGTACGAGTGATACTCATTTTGGTTCCAATGCCTACTCTACCCACGCCAAAAAATGATTTTTTTTAGACATTAAAAAGAACACCCATTGTGCATAATTTAAACACATATATACATATAACGAGTTCGATACAATCTCTATGCATTCATGTTTATCAAGGCC
>LPNX010448715.1:427764-460662 GCA_001517045.1 Pseudotsuga menziesii | reverse complement strand
TATATATATTCAAAAAAGAAAAAAAAATCTTCATAAAAGTCTCCAAAAATGCAACAAAGACAAAAAAAATTTCATAAAAGTGCCCAGAAATACAACAAATAAAAAAAAATCTTCTTAAAAGTGCCCAGAAATGCAACAAAGATAAAAATAATCTTCTTAAAAATGCTCTGAAATACAAAAAAACAAAAAATATATTCAAAAAAGTCGCAATACATACCTTACAAATTACAGAGTATTTGTATAATATGAATGATTTAAAAAATGCGAAAATGTGTAATTCATATTTTTTATAAATATGAATTTTGTGTTTTCAACCGGCGCATTTTTCCCGGCCGACGAGAAAAAAACAAAAGTATTTTCGGCCGAACTATTTGTTCGGCTGAACAATTATTCCGTCAATTAAAACTAACATTTAGGCCGTACTAATAATTTTTCGGCCGAAAAAAATGTTCGGCCGAACTCTTGCAAATCTTCTGAAATCAGTGCTCCAGCTTTTTCTTGAAGCTTTTGTGCAATTTCGGACATATCGGATCAAACGAAATATTTGCTATTTCATTTCACAAATACTACCATTACATGCATAATTCAATCTAGTTTCTTTAAATGTGATTTTTATTAAATTTCATGACATACAATAAATACTTAGAATATTTTTCCTATAAGGGGTTTGGATTGCTTGAAATTTTAAGAAAAACAAGTGAAATGAAAAATCAATAACTTCAAAATGACATTATGAAAAAAATTGAAAAACCAGTGGTATGCAAGTTTGATGTGTTAGTTTCAAAAGGGTACTTTCAATTTTGTGTTATGAAATGGAAAATTATACAAAGTGTAACGTCTCCCTAAACATGTCAATTTTATGATAGTTTTTCAGGTAGGTCCACTTCAAAAAATTCTAATAATTATTGTATGTCTCTGTTGGATACAAAATTATAGTCACGCATTAGTACAATCTGTCTAGATTGTACTAACATATTTTGTTTTAAATAAACAATAATTTAATAATGAATAAAGTTACGTCTTCTGACATGACTATTTACCATAATTTCATTACTTAAGAACATACTGTCAAACAATTGCTAAAATGACATATCAAATGCCAATAAAAAAATTCTGAAAAATAACAGATAGAAAGCTAACACGATTGTTTACAACTTTTGTTTTTACTCGAAAGTGAAATTCTAAACACAAATACAACTTTTCTTTGTTCGAAGTTGAGAAACATGTAAAAACAACTTCGATTTTGTCATAGACCCCCCCAAAATAGACACCCAACTTCATGATTTCACCCTTTTTGAAAGGTTTTGTGGTTATAAAATTTGGTAAGCAATCAGGGAATACATTCATGAATTAAACAGGAATTGAATCATAAACAAAAGAGGACAAAGATGCATGATATATTCAACAAGATCCAACAGAAACATTGTTGAGGTTCATTCATAAAAGACAAGCATCACCAGCATATAAAGATAAACCAGTAAATGAATATATCAATTAAGAAACTAAACAAGCTGAACCATGAAGCCAACACAGAAAACTGAAGGGTAAAAGTGTCATATATCTCATAATTTCATCATCAAGTGCATATAAGAGTTTTATACTTAACTCATGAACAAGTCTGAAGAAAAAAACAGTCTGAAGACCTCATGAAGCTATATAAAAAATCGAACCCTCTCAATGACCTTCTAATCTCTCTAAATAGTGTTTTTCACAAAATCAGTTAGAGGTCAAAAACCCTAACTGCCTTCCATCAGTTCAATGAGGTAAAGTAAAATGTACAAAATTACAAAACATGATATTTTCTAAAAATAGTAAACACTAACTAATATGTTTCTCAAAAAGATAACAAATAACTAATTGAACAACTGACTTATAGATCTTTTGCTTCCTCAGCTAGCAGAGCGATGCCATCTAACACTTGAGCTTTCTTTTTAGCTCTCTTTTGTTGATCCTCCATGCCTGCTAGCCTTCTTGATAATTCTTCATTTTCCTGCTGTAAGTCTTTGACTGTCTTTTTCAATTCTATGTGTTGCAAGTCAGTAGCTCTTTTTCTCTTTAGAGCCTCTTTAGCTACTGCTGTTAGCTACTAAAAATGGTCATTGACATCCTGTAGGTCTTCCCTAAGCCTTCTATTAGCCATCATCAGCCCGTCATTGACCCCTTGCATGTAATTCATCTATTGCTTGTACTCCTTAATGGATTTCGGCAAGTTTTCTCTGTCAGAGTCAAATGGCTTACCTACTGTAGGATCTTGTTCGTCATCAGGTACCCAAGGTATATCAAGTTTTTTGAAGATCTCAGCATATTCAATTAACAGGTCTATAGGAGTGTCTACAATGCTAGGATTTTCCTCACCTGTTACTTCAACTGAAGGAGCCTCTTCTTTCAATTGTGGCTGTTTTAAAATATCACTTCTTATTTCAAAAAACATTTCAGACAGTTTAGGTGCAGGCTGGCTTGAATCTCCTAATTATTTTAATGAACTCTTGTCTTTTGCAGGATGCACATATGAAGCTTTTGCAGCTATTTGTTTCTTCACTTTTCTGCTGACTTTGTCTAGTTCTGGTTTATCATCAAAGGAAACATCATCTAGGACAGTAACTTCATTTGTATTCAATATGGGATGGAGCAGCTTCTTCATGTTCAATCCTAGCTTGTTCTTTGACCTAGTTTTAGGTCTCCAATATGATGTTGCTTCTCCTTCCTTGATGTTGGATAGCAGCCAACTCTATTACTTCAAGCTTATTTCTCTTCCTGTTAGGTTTTGCTTCTTTGCTTTCTGAAGTAGGAAGTTCATTGCATGCTTGAGCTTTGACTTCACTCCTAGCAACAGGATGATCCTCTTCTAGTAAATATCCCTCATCATCTGAGAGAATGGTGATGGGACTTCTCTGCTGAGCCTAAAACTCTTCCTTAGGTACAACAACCTTTTCTATATCAGTAGCTTTCACTTCATCAGAATCCTCTGCAGGTGCTAAGTACTGCTCAGGTTGCTTTTTGTCTTCTACAAATAGTGAGTACTTTTCCTTTAGTACTAGATGAAAACACTTTGGGTTTATTATCATCCTCCACATGCTCTGATGTTTTCTCAACTTTGACATCCTCCTTGTCTTCAAGTTTAGATTTCTGACCTAATTTTCTCATCAATACCTTCCCTTTGTCAGCTTGCTTTTTAGGCTACTAATCCTCTTGTTTGATCTGAAAGCTAGACCAAAAGATGAAAAAATCCCAGGTCTTTCTCTCATGCTGTAAAATAGTACTGATAATCAACTTAATCAACCCATGGTGAAAGATGGACTAAGAAGAATGCTCCATGTGCCCTTTAACCCTATTAGACATTTTCTTCAAGCTTTTGTACAAGAAGAATGGAAGGATCCTCTTGGAGACCCCCACCATATGTTGTAGAAATCTTAAGTGGTACTTATAAACATAAGCATACCTGCCCTCGCAAGTAACATAAATCTGCAAAATTCTGATTGGTTCTACCCATTCCTTTCTGAAATTTTGAATAAGGATTCCTTTATTCCAATCTGGGGTGACATTTGGTAATAGATATCTCTGAGGATCGAAAGTAAAAGGCAGTTTCTTAAACCATTTTTCACCTTCATTCTTAATCCATGTTGCTTCTGTAATCAGCTCCACTGTCAGCCTGAACTTAAGAGTGTCAAAGGTCACCATGTCATTTTTAAAGCCTTGTGCAAACTTACAGGATACTTCAGCATTATACCCATCTATGTTTTTGAAAAAGTCCATCCAACAAGCCTGTTGAAATAGTTCAACACACCCAGGGAGTTTTTCAATCCAACCTACATCAGTAGGTTCAACTCTGATTATTTTACCACTCTTACCCATTGTCTCAAAAAACTGGATATTGTATAATTTTAGGGTTCAGCAAGTGACTTCGTAGCTGCCTTTTTTCTTCTCAAGCCTCTTAATTTTCAATGAGCAACTCCCTATAACTCCCTTGACTGCTCCATTTGTTTTCACATGTAAGATAAATCTCACCACCAGTTGAAATGATTTAGGTCAGTGAGGATTCAATATTTTTCATTAATTCTGTCACAGAAACAACTGTCCACTGACCATCTCCAGCATGCATAATAAACCTGTGTAATAACACCAAAATTAGCCCTTTAACACTTCTGGTATTTCCTTAGGAACAACCTCTGCACAGTAAGACTTTGTAAATATAATCTCTGCTGCAAGCTCCCTTGACTGATTCTTTGTTTTTTATGAGGTGAAATGAGTTTTACCACAATGTCTGAATGCTTTAGGTCATAGGCTGCTCAAACTCCTCATTGAAATCATGCTCTGTTCATTTTCTGTTACAACCTTGACTTCACAACCAAACTAATCAGCCTTCTAGTATGCACTAAAAAATAGGTCTTCAAGCTATCTAGGTCTTCAAACTGTCTCGAATGTCCAGCTCCTCTTCACATTTTGCACAAGTAGCAGGCTTATGAAGTTTGAACATAATATCATGCATAGTTTTTCACATCACCGAACTTCAAACTTTGACAGGATCATATCATATGAAAAACTGATATTTTTCAATATTCGTTCACCCATACTCTTAATATTATTTTCTCCTCCACAGGGATGTTAATAAGGGCATATATTAATGTTTGATTTAAACACCTTTGATAAAACAGGCTTTACCAGAAAAACCCCAAATTAACAAACATTTATGGGTGACCACGAAATACCTCTTTATCGTTCAACTATAGTCGCTTAAAAATGGTCTTCTTGCTGTTTAATGACTGAACAAGTGTCTTCATGTGCTTGATTTGATTACATGTGTCGAAAATAAAAAGCCCTAATCTCCCGTGAAGCCATAAAACCTCACCTCTGTTCTCCAGCGGCAATATCCAGTTTTTCAGTGGTTATGGTTACTCCACTAAGTCCTTTGTCTTTGGATGTGCATGCAAATAACAACTCATCTCTCATTAATCCCAATCTACGCTGCTACATATCAAGCTAAACTGCATTAGGAGTAATGATGACCACGTTTTGCCTCACAACTTGAAACCACCTGTATTCATGATAATTCCTGAGTCCACACATAGCAAACACCCCCAAATCACGTAATCAGTCACTCATCATTAAAAAACATGCCAAATTTTGCTAAAAAATCAGAGGAAATGAGAGTCGCGATATTCTTGTAGCGCTCTTTCATTAATTTTTCCCACTTGTGCTATAAGAATAAGTTTAACCCTGTTTTGGCACTTTTTTACAGCTTTTTGTCATTTTGCATGGAGTTTAAAAGCTGTTTGAGTAATGACTATTCATGACTATGCTCAGAATATGATTTATGAGTCCATTATTTGATATGATGACTTTTTAAAAACCCTTTAACAAAATACAAACCTAAAGTTTAAAACTTGAGAATTTCAAAAGCAAGTTCAAAATTTCATATAAAAACTAAAAATATTTCCTAAAAGAGGCAAAAGTCAAAATAAAGCAAATGAATAAATTGAAACAAAATGCAAATCAAACAAAATTTGAGGAAACAAATCACTGACTTAACATCTGGCTCCAGCTGCGGGATGAAGACCTCCCTGCGAGGCTTCAAGAACCTGTAGACCAATGCCTCTGTCTGCTATCTTATCTACCTGTCTGCAAAACTTCCATTGGGCTATGGAGTCTTATTATGCTTCATTCACACCGGTATGTACAATGAAAAGTGAAAATGCTCTTATAAACTATAAAAATGCTTGAGGAAGCGCCCATTAACAGGGCTGGACAACTCCTCACCTTCCAAGGACTGCAAGATAAAGGTATTGTTCTCTAAAACTTTTGATACCAGAAAAGGGCCAAACCAGAGATTGTCAAACTTACCATGCTTACCCTTTTTCTCCTTTCTTGCATCCCACCTTAGAACCATCTCACCTATTGAGAAAGTATTTTCTTTGCTGTTTCTGTCAAATCTGCTTTTTATCTTGGATCTGTACAATTGTGATTTTTCATCCACCTTCTCCCTGCTTTGCTGTAACTCTATCATTTCAAATATTCTCCTCTGCATATCATATGGCTCTTCTTGAGAATTCTTGAGAAAATTCATCACTGGAATCCCCAATTGAACATGGAAAATTTCCTCTGTACCATAAACTAACTGAAAAGGAGAAGTCCCAATGGCCTGCTTCACTGTGATCCTATCTGCCCATAATGCATATTTCAGCATTGAATCCCAAGACCTTTTGTTATGCTTGAGCAGTTTTTTGATGCTCTGAACGATGTTCTTATTAGAGGATTCATCCTGACCATTTCCTTGAGGATAATAGGGGGTTGAATGTTTCAATATGATGCCATTTCTTTCACAAAAGGCCACCATTGCCCTGGATTTAAAAGCCTTTGCATTGTCTGTTATTAATTTTTGTGGACAACCAAACTGGCTCAGGATATTTTCTTCAATAAAATCCATGATTACCTTGTCTGTAGCATTCCTTGTAGGAATGGCTTCCACCCATTTTGCGAAAAAATATATTGCAGTCAGAATCCAGTGATGCTGTCCTGAAGATGCTGGATTTATTTCTCCAATAAAGTCCAGACCCCATTGCTGAAAAGGGGCATTGACTGCAATAGGTTTTAAAGGAAAAGACAACAATTTTTGTTTTCCAGCCAACTTCTGACAAGGGACGCAAGCCCTTACCTGCTGATACACATCTACGAACAAGGAGGGCCAATAGTATCCAACTCTTAAAAATCTGTATGTTGTTGTCTTCTAGTATTTGTGCCATCCATAGGCACCTTCATAAGGTTCTGAAATCACTCCTCCTATTTCAGATTGGTCCAAACACCTGAGAAAGATACCTCCTGGGTCCTTCCAGAACAATTGATCCTCTACCAAATAGTACTTAGTAGCTTTAAGCTTCAAAGATCTAGTATCCTTCCTATCCAAATGTTCAGGACATTGCAAAAACAACAGAAAATGAACAATGTCTGCATACCAGTCTGATGATGAATAAAAGTCCATGATCTTTTCTTTTTCCAGAATTACCTGATCTTCTTCAGGAACTGATTCTTTAGCCATGACATGCAGTCCCAGAGCCTGACAATTTGATTCAGCCAGCAGCTTGGCTAAACCTTGTCCCTTGACAAGCTTGGTAGGTCTGATCTCCACATCATACTCCATGATCTTTGCAATCCACCTCCCTCTCTTTCCTTCACTATCAGGCTGTGTTAAGACATCTTTTACTGCAGCATTTGGAACAAATGAAATAACTTTTGAATGCAGGACATAAATTTTAAAAAATTTCAAATCCTTTACCAGAGCATAAGCCTGTTTTTCCAATATACTGTACTTCAGCTCAGAATCTCTGAGGGTTTTGCTGAAAAAGGCAATAGGCTATTCCAATCCTTCTTTATTCTTCTGAAGTAAAACAACTGCAATTATATATTCTGATGCAAATGAAAAAGTAAGGAATTTTTTGGTAAAATTAGGACTTACCAATACAGGTGCTTCAGTCAAAGCTACTTTGGTTTTCTCAAATGCAGCCTTTGCCTCAGAGGTCCATCTCACTTCCTGATCCTTCTTCAACATGGTTGTGATCTGTTTAATGGTTTCAACAAAGTTGGGTATAAACCAACGCATAAAATTAATCTTTCCAATGAATGAATGTACATCCTTTTTACTCCTAGGTAAACTAATATTCAGTATAGCTTTCACTCTTTCAGGATCTATTCTGATGCCATCAGCAGACGCCAAATGACCAAGTAGTTTACCTTCTTGCACAGCAAAATGTGACTTCTTTGGATTTAGAGACATGCCAAATTTTCTGCATTTCAGGAAGGTCTTCCTCAAATGCTTCAAATGCTCATCATCTGACTGTGAGAAGACAGTAATATCATCCAAATAAATAACCGCAAACTTATCTTTTTCACCAACAAAGGCAATGTCCATTGCTCTCTGAAAGGTTGCTTCAGCATTCATCAAGCCAAAAGGCATCTTTTCATACATGAATGTCCCCCAGGGAGTTGTAAAGGCTTTCTTTTCCTTGTCATCAGGGTGCATAGCAATCTGATTATACCATGATAAACCATCCACCATAGAAATCCTCTGTGCCCCAACTACCTGCTCAATATTAGGAAGAGGATAGTTGTCTTTTAATGATGATCTATTCAAATTTCTGAAGTCAACACATAATCTGATTTCCCCACTTTTTTTTCTAACAGAAACCAGATTAGCAACCTAGGAAGAGTACCTGAGAGGCACTATTATCTTTGCATCCAGCAGCTTCTTCACTTCTTTCTCAATTACAGGAAACAAAGCTGGATTGATCCTCCTTAGTTTTTGTAGGAAAGGTTTAACATTAGGATTCAAAGGGACCTTATGATAAATGATTGCTGTATCATAGGTTCTTAGCTCCTCATAAGACCAGGCAAAAACATCTACATGTTCTTTCAAAAGCTTTATATACCTAGTTTTTTGTTCAGCTGTCATAGATTTAGAAAATTTTACCATTTTTGGATGTTCTCCAAAACCAATATTGCAGTCCACTACATTGTCATCTGAATATTGAACCACTGGTTTTGAAGGTGTATCATCCTTTGTAAATATTCTTTCTAAAGGTACTAAACCTTTTGGGATGAAGTTGCTCTTCAACTCAACAATTTTATGTCCAGCAATCTCATCTTCAGCAAACTCATCATCCAGTTCTTCTTCTTCATCTTCATCCTGATCAATTTGGGCATTTGAAAACTCATCTGTAAGCTCAAGAAATATTTCGATTTCAATGTCATCTTCGAATACCCTCCAGTGCTTCACATTATCAGGTACACATGGTCTGTACCTCACCTCTATGGGATACCTTAGCTGAGTGGTCTTAGGGATTCTGAAGTGTGTGTCAGCCAAAGCTAATGAGTCTGCAGTCTCATTATGATTCCTTGTAATATGAGTGATGTTAAATGCTACAAAATAGTTTTCAAGCATATCCCATACCTCATTCCGGTATATTTTTAGCAAACCCTGCTTTACTTGATAGTTGTTCTTCACCTGCTGAACAACCAACTCGGAGTCACCAAATGCAGCGATTTGCTGAATGCCTAAGTCCTTAGCAGCTTTCAATCCCAGTAACAGAGATTCATACTCAGCAGTGTTGTTAGTGGTAACAAACTCCAACTTATACATGAGCTTCATTGTTTCACCTCCAGGAGAAATGAGTAGGACTCTAGCTCCAGCACCCTCTTTGCATCAGGATCCATCAAAGTACAACTCCCACAGTGCATCTTCTTCCTCTCTACTGTGTTTTATTGGCTGTTCTTTTTCCACTTGTAACAGACCAGGAAAATTATCCTCATCACTGAAATTTAAAATGCAAGTTCCCAAGTCTTTGTCAACAGCATATAGGGGATGATTAGTGGGGTTTTTATCATCTGTGACTATGTAAGAAAACTGTAGCTCTCTGTACAGCCTTCTATTTTCTCCACCAAAAACAGGAATGGTAGCATAAGAGAGGTCCATTTGTAAGGTTCCTCCAACCTTCTTAGCCCATGACCTAGAAAGAAGTAAG
The DNA here is from genome assembly GCA_001517045.1 of Pseudotsuga menziesii. NCBI lineage: Eukaryota > Viridiplantae > Streptophyta > Pinopsida > Pinales > Pinaceae > Pseudotsuga > Pseudotsuga menziesii. The sequence continues at coordinate 451,153 of LPNX010448715.1, read as the reverse complement.
CCAAAATATGGTGTAATGTCAGCTACAACAACATCCATTATCACACTTTTCATAGGCAACTGAGCTAGGCTGACAACCATGTCTTTAATTATTCCTAAACACTTCACAGCTGAGGAGTCAAAGGCATATATATCATGGTAAGGTTTGGTGATACTAAGGCCCAAGGCTTCCATCACAGCCTTTGGCATCAAATTGTGGGAGGATCCTGAATCTAAAAGGAAATTGTGGATCATTTGATCATGGACTATCAGGGTGACATAGAAAGGGGGTGAAGCACTAGCCTCATTTTCATTTTTTTTAGCTAGGGCTGATCCAATGAAGATTCTAGGGTTTTCTTCTTGCAAATTAACTGTATTTGAAACAGGCTGATTACTGGGTACATTCATCACTTTCAGGACTGTTTCTTTATATGAAGGGTTCCTTATTAACTCAGTGAAAGGTACATGAATATTTAAATTCCCTAGTTCATTCTCCAAACTAAACTTCTGGACAGATTTGTTTACCTCTTCAACTTCAGCATTCTTCTTTGACTTTTCTGCAGATAACTTCTTCTCTATGAAAGGATCAGGTACTTGTTTAGCAGGAACAGCTGCAGTAGGAACATTTGCTTTCTTCTTTGGGGCTTGGACCACTTGTTTTGGGCATGATCTGAGATTTATAGTCTTCGTAGGTCCATTTTGATGAACAATAGCAGTTACAGTAGTATTTTCCAAGCCTAAATCATCTTCTGTTTCAAAAATGTCAGCATCATAGTATTCTGAATTCAGAAAATATTCTTCAGTAACAAAACCTCCAGACAATCAATCTCCAAAATGGTTCATATCTTGATCAGTCTCAGTCTCTTCAAAGAGCAGTTGTTCATCAACTTCTTCTTCATCAGCTACATTGTTCTGAAGAGGTGGTGGTACTCTTTGATCCTCATTTTCTCTCCTTTCTCACTGGATATCATTGTTCCTGCACTCTCTTGGTATGAATCTGGGAGCAAATTGCCTTCTGAACTGATTCTGGTTATTTGGATTTCGATCAGCTTCTGGAGCAGGTTTGCCAGAATTCTTTTCAAGCTCTAATTTACTCAATTTTACAGTAAGAATCTTCACCATCTTATCCATTTCATCAATCTTGGCTTCAGCAGTATGAGGAGCAGAACTTCCTGAAGCTGCTTCCTTCTTTCCTTTTTTATCATAAAGCTGCTAGGATGTTTCTTTCTTAAGTATATTTGAAGACAATAAATTAGACTCTACCTCCAATGCTGCATCTTGCATGTTCAACAAGGTGACAGGTCTCCTTTCTCTCCCTAATAAAGAAAATTCATGATCAAATGCATTTGCATAGGTAAGTTTAGCTGATGTTTCAGTAGGCTTAATTTCTGCCGGGATCTTACTATACATTTTGTTAAACCTTTTGGAAAAGTCTGCAACGGTCTCCTCTTTTTTCCTTCTGAGAGCTCCAAACTCAGTTATATAGTAGGTGTGGTCTTTTGTGTCTCCCCATTGTCTCATGAAAAGATCACGGAGCTCTTCAATTATGGTTATTGAGTTGGGAGGCAACTCTCTGAACCATTTCCTTACATCCCCATCAAGGCTCTTAATGAATACCCTCGTCCATACATCTTTGATTTCAATGTTTTGATTGTCAGCATAACTTAGGAAAGCTTCCTAATGTTCCTCAGCAGTGATTTCCCATTGACCATTGAACCTAGGCATATACTTCTGGTAATCACCTCCAGGAAATGCATGTAAAGGCTGAGGTAAGAATAATGGTGCATACCTGGCTGCAACCATCCAGTCCATCATGTCTATGGGAGGATTTTGGGCTGCCATGTTTAGAGTAATTGGTTTTGAAGATGAGGAAGCTTGGCTAGAAACTGACTGAAAAGAGCCTTTACCAAATTTCAACTGAAAAAGAGCTATTTTACCTTGAGAAGCGGTTTTGGCTTTTATGAATGATGAAGGATTGGTAAATATTTGGAAACTACTATCAGGAATAGTTGGTTTTAACCAAGGTGAGTTTTCAGCTGGATGTAATGAATCACGCAACTGGTCAGGAACACACAGGGCTGGTAAAGATTGAGACCTTTTGATTTTTCTTGCTCTCTTTAAGATATGTTCAGGGTCTGTCACACCCAATTTCAATGGTGGAGTAGGTCTGCTCCTAGTTCCAATTCTTCTAGAAGCCACTGTGACAACTCTGGTGAAAAATAGCCTTTAAAAGAGCTGATTTAAGTCCACCTCTTAAACCAGTAAAACTGATAAGTATCCCAGGGAAGATATGCTTCAGCTTCGTCCCCGGCAATGGCGCCAAACATGTTTGTGCCAGAAATTATTTCCAAGGCCAGAGAAACAAGCCAACACAATCTCAAATAAAACTCAATAAAATAAAGTAGGTTTTAGGTTTTTGAAAGGTTTTATGGTTATAAAATTTGGTAAGCAATCAAGGAATACATTCATGAATTAAACAGGAACTGAATCATAAACAAAAGAGGACAAAGATGCATGATATATTCAACAAGATCCAACAGAAACAATATTGAGGTTCTTTCATAAAAGACAACCATCACCAGCATATAAACATAAAACAGTAAATGAATATATCAATTAAGAAACTAAACAAGCTGAACAATGAAGCCAACACAGAAAAGTGAAAGGTAAAAGTGTCATATATCTCATAATTTCATCATCAAGTTCTTATAAGAGGTTTATACCTAACTCATGAACAAGTCTGAAGAAAAAAGCATTCTGAAGACCTCCTGAAGCTATATCAAAAATCGAACCCTCTCAATGACCTTCTAATATATCTAAATAGTGTTTTTCACAAAATCAGTTAGAGGTCAAAAACCCTAACTGCCTTCCATCAGTTCGATGAGGTAAAGTAAAATGTACAAAATTACAAAACATGATATTTTCTAAAAATAGTAAACACTAACTAATATGTTTCTCAAAAATATAACAAATAACTAATTGAACAACTGACTTATAGATATTTTGCTGCCTCAGCTAGCAGAGCAATGCCATCTAACACTTGAGCTTTCTTTTTAGCTCTCTTTTGTTGATCCTCCATGCCTGCTAGCCTTCTTGATAATTCTTCATTTTCCTACTGTAAGTCTTTTACTGTCTTTTTCAATTCTGTGTACTGCAAGTCAGTAGCTCTTTTTCTCTTTAGAGCCTCTTTAGCTACTGATGTTAGCTCCTAAAAATGGTCATTGACATCCTGTAGGTCTTCCCTAAGCCTTCTATTAGCCATCATCAGCCCGTCATTGACCCCTTGCATGTAATTCATCTACTGCTTTTACTGCTTAATGGATTTCTGCGAGTTTTCTCTGTCAGAGTCAAATGGGTTACCTGCTGTAGGATCTTGTTCATCATCAGGTACCCAAGGTATATCAAGTTTTTTGAAGATCTCAGCATCTTCAATTAACAGGTCTGTAGGAGTGTCTACAATGCTAGGATTTTCCTCACCTGTTACTTCAACTGAAGGAGCTTCTTGTTTCAATTGTGGCTGTTTTAAAAGATCACTTCTTATTTCAAAAAACATTTCAGACAATTTAGGTGTAGGCTGGCTTGAATCTCCTAATGATTTTAATGAACTCTTGTCTTTTGCAGGATGCACATATGAAGATTTTGCAGCTATTTGTTTCTTCACTTTTCTGCTGACTTTGTCTAGTTCTGGTTTATCATCAAAGGAAACATCATCTAGGACAGTAACTTCATTTGTATTCAATCTGGGATTGAGCAGCTTCTTCATGTTCAATATTAGCTTGTTCTTTGACCTAGTTTTAGGTCTCCAATATGATGCTGCTTCTCCCACCATTTTAATCTTCCTTCCTTGATGTTGGATAGTAGCCAACTCTATTACTTCAAGCTTATTTCTCTTCCTGTTAGGTTTTTCTACTTTTCTTTCTGAAGTAGGAAATTCACTGCATGCTTCAGCTTTGACTTCACTCCTAGCAACAGGCTGATCCTCTTCTAGCGAATATCCCTCATCATCTGAGAGAATGGTGATGGGACTTCTCTGCTGAGCCTGAAACGCCTCCTTAGGTACAGCAACCTCTTCTATATCAGCAGCTTTCACTTCATGAGAATGCTCTGTAGGTGCCAAGTACTACTCAGGTTGCTTTTTGTCTTCTACAAATATTGAGTACTTGCCTTTAATACTAGATGAAAAAACTTTGGGTTTATTATCATCCTCCACATGCTCTGATGTTTTCTCAACTTTGACATCCTCCTTGTCTTCAAGTTTAGCTTTCTGACCTAATTTTCTCATCAATACCTTCCCTTTGTCAGCTTGCTTTTTAGGCTGCTGGTCCTCCTGTTTGATCTGAAAGCCAGACCAAAAGATGAAAAAAACCCAGGTCTTTCCCTCATGCTGTAAAATAGTACTGATAATCAACTTAATCAGCCCATGGTGAAAGATGGATTGAGAAGAATGATCCATGTGCCCTTTAACCCTATTAGACATTTTCTGCAAGCTTTTGTACAAGAAGAATGGAAGGCTCATCTTGGAAACCCCCACCATATGTTGTAGAAATATGAAGTGGTGCTTATAAACATAAGCATAGCTGCCCTTGCAAGTAACATAACTCTGCAAAACTCTGATTGGTTCTACCCATTCCTTTCTGAAAATTTGAATAAGGATGCCTTTATTCCAATCTGGGGTGACATTTGGTAATAGATATCTCTGAGGATCGAAAGTAAAAGGAAGTTTCTTAAACCATTTTTCACCTTCATTCTTAATCCCCGTTGCTTCTACAATCAGCTCCACTGTCAGCCTGAACTTAAGAGTGTCAAAGGTCACCATGTCATTTCTAAATCCTTGTGCAAACTTACAGGATACTTTAGCATTATACCCATCTATCTTCTTGAAAAAGTCCATCCAACCAGCCTGTTGAAATAGTTCAACACACCCAGGGATTTTTTCAATCCAACCTACATCAGTAGGTTCAGCTCTATTAATTTTACCACTCTTACCCATTGTCTCAAAAATTGTATAATTTTAGGGTTCAGCAAGTGATTTCATAGCTGCCTTTTTTCTTCTCAAGCCTCTTAATTTTCATTGAGCAACTCCCTATAACTCCCTTGACTGCTCCATTTGTTTTCACATGTAAGATAAATCTCACCACTAGTTGAAATGATTTAGGTCAGTGAGGATTCAATATTTTTCATTAAGCCTGTGAGTGGAATTTAACTAGCATTAAGTCTGTCACAGAAACAACTGTCCACTGACCATATCCAGCATGCATAATAAACCTGTGTAATAACACCAAAATTAACCCTTTAACACTTCTAGTATTTCCCTAGGAACAATCTTTGCACAGTAAGACTTTGTAAATATAATCTCTGCTGCAAGCTTCCTTGACTGATTCTTTGTTTTTTATGAGGTGAAATGAGTTTTACCACAATGTCTGAATGCTTTAGGTCATAGGCTGCTCAAACTCCTCATTGAACTCATGCTCTGTTCATTTTCTGTTTCAACCTTGACTTCACAACCAAACTGATCGGCCTTCTAGTATGCACTAAAAAATAGGTCTTCAGGCTATCTAGGTCTTCAAACTGTCTCGAATGTCTAGCTCCTCTTCACATTTTGCACAAGTAGCAGGCTTATGAAGTTTGAACAAAATATCATGCACAGTTTTTCACATCACCGAACTTCAAACTTTGACAGGATCATATCATATGAAAAACTCATATTTTTCAATATTCGTTCACCCATACTCTTAATATTGTTTTCTCCTCCATAGGGATGTTAATAAGGGAATATATTAATGTTTGATTTAAACAACTTTGATAAAATAGGCTTTACCAGAAAAACCCCAAATTAACAAACATTTCTGGGTGACCACGAAATACCTCTTTATCGTTCAAGTATAGTCGCTTAAAAATAGTCTTCGTGCTATTTAATGACTGAACAAGTGTCTTCATGTGCTTGATTTGATTACAGGTGTCAGAAATAAAAATCCCTAATCTCCCATGAAGCCATAAAACCTCACCTCTGTTCTCCAGCGGCAATATCCAGTTTTTCAGTGGTTATGGTTACTCCACTAAGTCCTTTGTCTTTGGATGTGCAAGAAAATAACAACTCATCTCTCATTAAACCCAATCTACGCTGCTACCATTCGAGCTAAACTTCATTAGGAGTAATGATGACCACGTTTTTCCTCACAACTTGAAACCACCTATATTCATGATAATTCTTGAGTCCACACGTAGCAAACACCCTCAAATCACGTAATCAGTCACTCATCATTAGAAAACATGCCAAATTTTGCTAAAAAATCGGAGGAAATGAGAGTCGCGATATTCTTGTAACGCTCTTTCATTAATTTTTCCCACTTGCGCTACAAGAATAAGTTTAACCCTGTTTTGGCGCTTTTTTACAGCTTTTTGTCATTTTGCATGGAGTTTAAAAGCTATTTGAGTAATGATTATGCATGACTATGCTCAGAATATGATTTATGAGTCCATTATTTGATATGATGACTTTTTAAAAATCCTTTAACAAAATACAAACCTAAAGTTTAAAACTTGAGAATTTCAAAAGCAAGTTCAAAATTTCATATAAAAACTAAAAAAATTTCCTAAAAGAGGAAAAAGTCAAAATAAAGCAAATGAATAAATTGAAACAAAATGCAAATCAAACAAAATTTGAGGAAACAAATCACTGACTTAACAAGGTCTATAAACAATTTATTAGTAACAAGAGTATCTTACATTTGATCCATAACTTGGTTGGCATTATGGAACAAAATATAGGCACCCAACCCATTTCAATTCCTTTACATTCTATCCTATAACTATTTGTGGCATTGTAGTTATTGAAATGGAGGAAGGACATGTAGTTATTGCAGTGGTGGTAGAGAAATATTTGATGAAACAACCAATCAAATGCTATTCACTTTCCTCTGTAAACACTTATAGGCCATACAGGAAAAAAAAAATCCTCAAAGTTAGGGTAGTGGAAACATAACCAAAGCCAACCTAAATGAGGTTTCTCTTGTGTAAAGTAGCCAAAGCATGATTATAGTTATACGGTTGGATATACAAGAACTTCTCAAATTATTCAATGGAAAAAAAAGGATCAAATTTATACTTTGAAAATGTGGTTAAAGGTGTATATACATATTGGAAATATTAGGCCCAAAACAATAGAAACTAAATCATTTTATTCAAAGGTAGATTAACCACATATTTTACCACTTGCCATATACAACTCTTCTATTGGGAAATCATTTGTTTAAAAAATACCAACAAGTTATGCTAAATATTTTTAGCAAAAGTGACTTTTCTTCAATATGTAAACAAAATAATTTGATCGCATAATTATTTTGAGGTTCACATTTACTGTATAGGATGAATTTATATACAAAACCCTAAAATGGGAATTGTTAGGAAATAATAGTAAATGGATCCTTTATTTGACAGGTACCTCTAATGGAGGATTTCCCAAAAAACTAGAAAAAGAGTTGATATGTGATGCATCTAGTAATGTCACTATAGCACCTCCACACATATTGGCCTTAAAATTTAATGAATCATGAGAAACACAATTGAAAACAATAACAATTAGACAATTTTGTGGAAATTGAACCCAAGAGATAGAACAATTACACTCTGAAAATTGCTAATCAAACATGCAAAATTCACACCAAAGGAGAATGAAATTGGAGCATAACACTGATCTGTATTCAATAAGTGTACAATATATAACCTTATTAAGTAATAGGATGCTGAAATATATAATTACATGAGATATTTGAATGCATAAGGATTCCATTCAAAATGGTCAAAAAGTAGGCTTACTAAATCTAGTCAAATCCCCCATAGGTGAATAAAGTTGTTTCCAAATCTACTAAGATGCTCATGAATTGGCTAAGTCAAGTAGCCAATATAATAAGGGATGGAAATAAAACTCACACATGATTTTATTAGGAGAAAATGAGGGAGTATGATGTGGCAAGAAGACAAGTCAACTACACCTAGTCTAGCTTTTCCTTTCGCCTTAAATCTCAATAAAACAGGCAGCTTTTCAGAAAACGCAGATATGCATTTTGGAGGATTTGGAATAAAGTGGACATGATAAATTGGGTTTCCAAGATGTTTCCCAAGTGCTCTATGACTCATTTTTGGCATGTTTTTACTTCTGGCACTTCTAGAAGGCAACTAACATAGACTGGAATCTAGGAAACTAGGTAATAAGACAAATATAGTTAAAATTAATGTCTAAGGTAGGTAACTATGGGTTGATTATTATAAAACCCCCCATTAATCCTGAATTTATGAGTAAATATCAGAAAACTATAGGTCCTAGAAACAAGGATTAGTCACCCTTTACATATTGCTTGTCCATTCAACCAAGGAAACATGTAAAAACCTAGTGGGAAAATCCTCCCCTAAACATGGAGAGGAAAAACAAATTTTTTTGAAATATTGTCATCAATAATGAATCATAGCATGATTAGCAATCCCCAACAGTGATTTTAGATTTCTAAAGGTCTTCTCACAAAATACTTTGGTGAAGATGTCTGCTACTTGTTATGAATATGCACAGAAGAGTAGATCAATGGTTTCATCATGCACAAGTTGTCTGATGTAATGCATACGGATATCAATGTGCTTGGTTTGTAGTCTCTAAACTAGATCATTGTAGAATTGAATGGTGCTTTGATTATCACAATAGATAATAGTTGAAAACTCTGATTTGAAACCACATTCTCCAAGTATCCTCTCCAACCACAAACATTGAATTGATGCATTTACAACTCCTCTATACTCTATGTCTGTAGATGAGAGTGCTATGGAACTTTGCTTCTTGCTTAAATAGCTGATTGCTCCTTCTGCAAGCATGAACACATATCCTAATGTATACTTTTGATCTATGTTGTCACCTGCCCAATCATTGTCAGTAAACCCAATCAAATCAAGATCACATTTTGCTTTGTAGAAGATCGCATGAGTTCTTGTTCCTTGAACAAAATTTAGGATCCTTTTAGCTGCTCTCCAATGGATCTCATGAGGCTGATCCATGTATATCGAAGCGAAACTAACTACATAAGATATATCAGGTCAAGTGTGTGTAAGATAAAGCAAAAACCCAATCAACTTCCTATACAGTGTATTATTTACCATAGGAGAAGAACCTGCTTCTTTAAGCTTAACTCCTAAAAGGAATGGAGTCTTGCTTGGATTGCAATATTTCATGTTGGACATGTTCAGAAAATCCAGAGCATACTTGGACTGATGTACTTTTATTCCATGTTTGGAATGAGCAATTTCGGGACTCAAGAATTGGCTCAACAATCCCAAATCTGTCATAGAAAATTCATGGTTCTTTGCATCCTTCAAGGAGACAATCTATTTCTTTGAACTCTCTATAATTATAAGGTCATCCACATAAAATAAAATAATCATCAAATAACCATGAATCATATTCAAATAGATATTAGGATCACACTTGCATCGAACAAAACTGAGTGATAGAAAAAATCCATCAATCTTGGCATACCAAGCCCTAGGGGCTTGCTTGAGCCCATATAATGATTTCTTTAACCTGCACACTAAAGACGGATTAGAAATGAACCCTTCATATTTTTTCATGTAAATCTCTTCAGTGAGATCTCCATTTAGGAAAGCACACTTCACATCCATGTGATGTACCTCCCACTGCTTCGAAGTTGCAATGGCTAGAGCTAGGCTTATGGAGTCCATCTTTGCCATTGGTGCAAAGGTTTCATTGTATTCAATGCCATGTACTTGTGAGTATCCATTGGCTACCAATATTTTCTTATATTTCAAAGGTGAACCATCAACAACAAACTTAGTCTTAAAACCTACTTACATTGAACTAGCTTCCTCCCCGGGGGAAGATCAACCAATTCCCCAAGTGTTGCTCTTCTGGAGTGAACTGAATTATTCTTTCATTGTTGTTTGCCATATTGGATAATTTTCTGCATATTCATATGTCTATAGCACTTCTCAACAAATAAAGTATCTTTCACACAAAGGGCACTCTCAAACTGAGATCTAGTCCTCCTAGTGTCACTAAGATTTCCAGCTAGTTCCCCAGCTGCATGAATGGTCTTTGCTGCTCAGTATGTTCTTGTAGGAATGTTAGGATAAGAAATCAAATCATCATTATAAGCCATATCAGAATCAACAAAATCATTAGTCTCTCCACTTACAATCAATGGATCTAGTGGTGAAGAATACTCTCCAACTTCAACTGCTACTAAAGGCTCTTCTTGGAATTGAACACTTATTTCAATGAAAGCTTTGTTAGTTCTCAAGTTGATCAGATTGTACCCTTTTGAATATTCAGAATACCCAACAAATAGGCACTCTTGGATTTGTGGCTGCAAAGCCTTACTCTTTTTAGTTGGAATTCTAGCCCAAGCCTTTGAGCCAACAATCCTGAAATGGGTCACATCTGGTTTGTGCCCACTCCAAGCTTTGAAAGGAGTCATACCATCAAGCTTGTTATGAGGCACCCTATTTTGGATGTAGGATGCACAATTTATAGCCTCGGTCCAAAACTTGGGTGGCAAAGTCTTAGCCTCCATCATGCAAGTTTCCATCTCCTTCAGTGATCTGTTCTTTCTCTCATAAACACCTTTTTCTTGTTTTGTGTAAGGGATTGAATGCTGCATCTGAATACCTGCATATTTACAATACTAAATCAACTCAGACTTGACATACTCACCACCATTGTCATATCTAAGGATTTGAGTTTCCTCCTAGACTAGTTTTCAACCAAGGCTCTAAAGACTTTGAAGAGGTAAAAAACTTCAGACTTATGCTTTAGGAAGTAAACCCAACAATACCTAGAAAAGTCATCTATGAAGGTCAGTTCATATTTGTCTTGAATCATGGACATATAAGGGAATGGACCAGCGATGTCACTGTGGATCATATCAAGAGGTGTCAAGGTTCTCTCATGACTAGCTTTCTCATCCTTGTTCTCTAGGTATTTTCCTAGGATACAACCTTGACAGACTCCCTGAGAAAACTTGATCTTTGGTAACCCTATGACCATATATTTTTCACTCAAATTAGAAAGATAATTTTAGTTAATATGGCCAAATAGTTCATGCCAAACCTTTCTTGCTTCATTAGCATGAATCAAAAGATCATAGGGGTTTGAGTAGGGTAGAAAATGGGAAAACTTGTATACCTTTGAAGTGTGAGCTACAATACCTTTTGCTATGACTTTACAATTCAAAATATCAGTGATTTCAACATCATCAGCAGAGAATATGGCCTTCTTTGGAGACCTAGTATGATTCATCTGATACACTAAAAAGAGATTAGAGGCAAGACCTATAACATACAACACATTATTGAACTTACCATGGTCAAGCTCAATCCTTCCCTTCCCCAAACTGTTAGTGAGAGAGTCATCTCCCAAAACTATTTGTGGACCTTTAGACATGTCAAGAGGGGATAATATGTATTTTGTTGAAACCATATGTCTAGAATCTCTAGAGTCTATGATGAAGCTAGGTGACCTTGATGTGCCAACAACCAAGGCATGTACTCTCTCTCTGTCCTCTAAATTTCATCCTCCTTCCCTCTTCTTTGAGCAATAAGAAAGGGAAATGTTATTATTCTCTAGGAGTTGGGTCAACATGTAAATTTTATTTTTCATACAAGAGCTCTAAGGATGATAGCCCTTACTATAGTATGCGCACTTTCTCATTTCTCCTTTGTCCTTCTTCTTCCAAGAGCTATTCTTGGAACCTTGGGGCTCCACTTGAGACTTGTTATTGTCTCTCTTTTGCTTAGGGTGATTTTTAGTTTTTTTCTTGATTTTTGAATGCACCTTTTAATCTCTAGCAACCAAAGCTTGGTCTTTGGAAGGTTTGATGGTGCCCATCATCAACAACTTATCCTGCTCCTGTTTGAGGGATTCCATGAACTCTGGAAGATTAGGCATCTTCAAGGCTCAAGCTTTCAACTTGGTGGCATGGAAGGTTGAAAAAAAATCTGAATAGTCATGACCAAGCTTAGAGAGTATGTCCAAAACTAGTTTCTATTCCTTATCTTCGATCCCACACTATTTCAACTACAAAACAAGGGCCTTAAACTTGGAAAAGTAGAGTTGCAATTACTCGAAGCTATTGGGACTCAAGGAGATCAACTCATTCTTCATTTTATGTCCTCTCATCTCATCTTTCTTTCCAAAAATCTCTTCTAGTTTCTCCCACACTTAATTAGGTGATGTCAATCCATCAAGATTGAAGAGGAGGTCTCTTGAAATGCTCAGACATAAAAGACCATAGGTCTCACCACTCCTGTTGTGCCATTTAATTTTATCTACAACTGCATTGGGATCTCCCTATGTTGCTATAGTCATGCTATAGAGACCTTCTGCTCTCAAAAATATCTCCATCTCAGCTTTCCACTCAAATAAATTGAATGGAGTCAAGATTATCTTCTGATATTTGTCCATAGCTCATAAAATGTTCCCTCTAGTCAGCAGAATCCGCTCCAAGTCAACATGTCAAAACTAAAATAGCAATAAGAAAGGAGATAAATTGATATAAAAAGTCTCTAATACCATGTGGAAATTGAACCCAAGATATAGAACAATTACACTCACAAAATTTCTAATTAAACATGCAAAATTCACACCAAAGGAGACTAAAATTGGAGCATAACACTGATTTGTATTCAATAAGTGTACAATAGCGAACCTTATGAAGTAATAGGCTAATGCAATATATAATTACATGAGATATTTGAGTGCATAAGGATTCCATTCAAAATGGTAAAAAAGAAGGCTTACTAAATCTAGTCAAATCCCCCATAGGTGCATAAAGTAGTTTCCAAATCTACCAAGATGATCACAAAGTGTCTATGTCAAGTAGGAAAACTAATAAGGGATGGAAATAAAACTCATACATGCTTTTATTAGGATGGAAGGAGGGAGTATGATGTGGGAAAAAAACAACTCAACTACACCTAGTCTATCTTTTCCGTTTGCCCTAAATCTCAATAAAACAGGCATCTTTTCATAAAAAGCAGATATGCACTTTGGAGGATCTGGAATAAAGTAGACATGGTAAATTGGATTTCTAGGATGTTTCCCAAGTGCTCCATGACACAATTTTATCATGTGTTCACTTATAGCACTTGTAGAAGGCAACTAGCATAGAGGGGAATCTAGGAAACTAGGTAATAAGACAAAAATAGTGAAAATTAATATCTAAGGTAGGTAACTATTGATTGATTATTCTAACAAATTTAAAGAATGAAATAATATGATATTTTAGGTATTACAATATCCAAATCTTCCATGGGATGAATTTTAGCCATATTCAAGCGATGGTAGATAGCTTCATGAGAAACAAAATAAAAAATAATAAGAACAATAAATTTTGAAAAAGGAAATAATATCATATTATTCACATATTACAATTGTTAAATTTTTTCAATGGCCTAAAATACATAAATACATATAGGAAAGGAAAATAATAAGCTAAGTATTCCATGCGTGGTTGTTTGAGGTAAACTCCTTCTCTCTTGATGGTGAGAATATTCCTTTTAAGATTAATGTTTAGGTTTCTTCCTCTGACCATGTCAGTGGCCCAAGGCCTTAATACCCATAAATAGTGACATGCATACCCTAAGACATTTTGTGCGATGCTTTGAGGATGTGTTCATATCTTTGAATGAATAAACTATTTATTTAGGGCCTAATGCATTCCCTTCTTCCCTATAATATTTCCAAGGCATCGAGCCACATATATACTACTCAAATCCACCTAATAGTGGTGAAATCCTAAGTTGTATGCCACCGAAACTATACAGATTTCATGTGTGCTTATTTGAGGAAACGTTATTGGCCTTAGATGGTTATAGTATTCCTTTAGGGTCTAAGGTTCAGGACTCTTACCCTAATAATGTATAAATCCGCATGACCCGTACATATCGCCATGTATTCCCCCTATAATAATTTCATGATGATTTGAGGAATTACGCATGGTTATGGGTGAATCAACAATTTATTTAGGGCCTAAGATATGGTCTTCTTCGTTGAAACTTTTACATGTTCCTGAGACACATACAATTTCTCAAGAGCTCCGAATGGAATTTCCATCCTTAATCATAGGTCAATGATACCCTTAAAATACCATGTTTGGGTGTTCTAGGAAACCTTCTCGGCCTTAGACGGATAGAATATTTCTTTAGGGGATAAGTTTAAATTCTCCTCCCTTTACCATATCCAAGGCCCCGAGTCCCTAATACTTATACATGGTGCCATGGATACCAACAAGAAGTCATGCATTGTACTTTGAGTCATTGTTCATGTATTTGGATGACCTAATGATTTATTTGGGGCCTAAGCCTTGGTGTTTCTAGAGTCATTCATTTCCAAGGTTGGGCCTTGAGACCCATACATACTACTCAAAATCATTTTATGTCATTTTCATACTCAATCATAGGGGAAATGATATGCTTAGGATGCCATGTGTCATTGTACAAGGTAATATTATTTTCCTTGGATGGGTAGAATATTCGTTTAGGAAGTATAGCTCGTGTCTCCTCTCATAACATTATTTGAGGGCCCATGGCTTCAGAAACCATATATTGTGCCAAGGATACACCCAAAGGAAATAATTTGTGTGTAGGATACCTCCAAGAAATTTACCTACAACTAAAACTACTTAAATTGACATATACATTATCATAGGAATGCATGCACATTAATAACACAAGTACATTTCCATTTTTATTGAAGAAAAAGACAACCAAACTTATTTTTTGTGATCCAAAACTAACTTACATCTGATACACAAATATCTCCGTGGAAAAAATTTTCTTCCAATACCATTTTGCGTATTTATTCGTGCATTTTATCCTTTTGAAGATGGATAAAAAAACACAATTGATAAAATATGTCTAATAGGAAAGAAAAACCCCCTCAAAAACTCAATAAATAAAGAGAAAAAGAAAAGTTGGGTATGGAAAAACATAAGCATCCATTAGTGTGAACCTCAATTTCCTCCACAATGGATGCTTCAATAGTATCTACTTTGTCACCATAGGTGAAAAACAAGCATGTGATATAGGGAATGGGTATTCTAACATCAAGTCATTATCCAACTAATATTCCATGAACAAATGTTCTATTAAATGAAAAAGACACGGAAATTTTACAAGATGTTAATTTGTATATAGAGGAAGATACTAGAAAGATGAATTTTGTTTAGTATTTCCATAAATATGCTCCCATGGTGCAAGCTCATTACAAAAAACTATAGGTTCATCATATTGAACACCGCCATGTCAATTTCACTCCCAGTATTTACCATTAAGTTAATAAAGTGCTACAATCTCCCAAATAATTTTAGCAATGTCATGGTCACATGTCCCAGAATTTTCCTTCCTTACCTCATCTATATAGTGTACCAAGAAGAAGTCATAGATGTGTTCATGTGGATGAAAGTATTCTAGCATCCCTTGAAGGTTATATACTAAATGAACTATCCATTGGTAGTGCAACAAAATTATTAAATATGTTTTTTTATCTAAAAGTGATGCATCCAAATGTCAGTTATTTATGAACTTGTTAAAATCAAACAATTTACCTATAGTTAGGAAAATTCCTAGTCTACAGAAAAGATCTTTGGTTGGGCCTGGATGATGCTCCCTTTTCAAAGACAATGAAGAAATTTCAATCCACCTCTTTCTAAGTTGCAGTTTCTCCAAAAATGTGTGGAAACATTCTCAAAACCCTGCCATCCCTCAGAGTTAGCTGGGAAGGCCCCACATTGGAAGATGTCTGGAAATTTTGGTCATCAAATCCCGTGATTTCTCAGTTTATGGATCTTCCTCTCCTTCATATTTTGGCAATATGGCTAGATCGAAATAAATCCATTTTCCTAAAAAAATCATGTAATGTCCCGCTTGCATGCCCCTAAATGCAATGTATTGTAAAATGTGTATTGTATTTTTGTTCTAGTGAGGAGCTCAAGGCCAAGGCCCCACTAGGAAAAAAAAAGAATAAAAACTAAACCTTGTATTCACTTACATGAGTTAAAATCGTAAGTGGTGTACTTAGGAGACTTAGGACATTTACGACAGGAAACCAAATAGACAAAGGGGATAAGTGGAAAAGACCTTGGGGAATGCAGGAAACATAATCTGGGGTCACCTTGGTATTCACAACTTGCAAATCGAAAGGCCCATTTCAAACTTCACTATAGACTTAATATATATATATTAGTGGGTAGCTGCACGACGTTGAGTTCACCAGTAAGAATTTCAAGAAAACTCCTTACTGGAGTAATGGAGGGCGAAATCTATCACTCGGACTGATGATGACCCATTATGCTAATAATAATAAGGTTATTATTAGACAACAATAGAGGAAAATTAAAATAGCGAAAATCCTCCATCTTTGATATATATAATAATTTATGGAATGTTTCCTTGGTCCATGGATAAACTTTTAAGGATCAATGACATACTAAATGATCATTAAAAGGAATATTTAAGCGATAAAATAGCGAAAATCCTCCATCTTTGATATATATAATAATTTATGGAATGTTTCCTTGGTCCATGGATAAACTTTTAAGGATCAATGACATACTAAATGATCATTAAAAGGAATATTTAAGCGATGAAGGGGGAATCCATTAAGGGGGAGTTTCTAAACAATCATTTAGACCTTACCCCTCATAAGCTAACATGAAAATATAGCGTTACCTATACAATATAGATATATAAACATAAGAGAATGATTTTTTTTAGAAAAAGAAAAGAATGCATAAAATAACTAGTGATTCATCCCTTATTTTAAGGTAGGATAAAGAGAAATAGCATACTTAAAAGGATTATTTATTTAGTGGCAGAATCACGTAAAATGTTGTTGTCTAGTCTAGTTATGGCACTAATTAACCATTAATGCATTAAGGAGGAGTGTGAGTGGAGACCAACATCCTTATTGGATATTTTCTTTCTCCTTAAAATATTGCCGAGGCTCCTTTCATTCTGGGAATCCTCCTGGGAAAGGAATATTTTTGGTTGGGTAGTTATTAAAACCTATTTTTGATATGGAATAAACTGACGATGAAATCAATAGTCAGTTAATAATAAAGACGTGCCGAGCTGGTCTAAAGTTTTCATTATGAAAGAGAGGTATTAGTGCCTGATGTCAAGCAAAATTATTGCCTTAATTTGGGGGAAGATGGGCAATCCTGGAAGAAAGAACCGTTGCTTCTGTGGCTATTTAGGAAGCTACGAAATCTTGTTTAAGGGGGGAGAATGGAGAGGGTTTTGTTTTGTGGTTTCTTTTTCTCTTTTTGGGCATATCCATGAAGAAGGAAAAAGGGTTGTTGGAGTTTTTGAAAAAGGATCTCTGCGACATCTAGAAGCCGTGGATGTTAAGAGATGAGGAGGGCTTGAAAAGAGGATTTCATTTCCTCAGGGATATAAATGGGAGAGAAAGAGTGAAGGATCTATAACTCAAAATATGGAGATCAATTTTCCCTAATGAGCTCCAAGCCTGTGCCTAGCATTAAATTTCCATAACAGCAATCAGGAAATCGCAAGCATTACCAGGGGTCATTTAAACGTGCAATGATTGAGCCAACTGGAACGTCGTTGAAGACTGTTTCCTTATAATGGCACCAAGCAAAGGTAAGATTGAGATTTATTATACACAGTACCATTATAATAGAACCCCCGGTCATACCACTGATTGACTTAATGGGATATTTTATTGACTGGTAAATGGTGATTATTCTCCCTAAAGGCTACGAGTAAGATCAAAACGATTGAAGTAGGGTAACCTGCGATCCTGTTGGTTGTGCTTTTATATCCAGGATATGAACTCGCAAGGGGTAGGGTAAGCTTTGTTTCATCTTGTTTATTTGATCTCTTTATCATGGAAATTATTTTGTGCCATGTTTGTTTATTTGGTGATTTTTCTCTGCACTTATACCCCATTTCTGAGTAAGAAGTATTCTGATAACATCAAATATTTGTATTTAGGCCACTAACAACGACGTCCGAGATTAACACTTATATGCACACACATGATCCGATTTAGAACGGACGCATGAGGGGTAAAATTCTTTGCTTGAGAAATGAATTTTGCCCAAATTCTATTTCTGCATATAAACAAAACATTTCACTAATGTGAATCTTCACTGTCAGTTGTTGACAGCAACAAATGCCCAGTATATGGGAATACATAAACAAACTAGTTTATAGGCTGGATTCAAAGTTTTAAATGGAATGGTTGCTCTTACTAGTTATTTAGGAGCCTCATTAGTTTGTGTCGATATGGGAACCCTAAAGTTCTAGATGGTTCATTTAGCTATAAAATCGAGTTAAACCTCATTGTTTGAATCTTTTGATTTCTTGTTATAACTTCCCGAAAGAACGATCAACCTTTTATGTGTTACCTTTGGTTTCTAAAATCCCAATTCATGGCTGGAATAGTGGTAGAAGGACTCCTTTAAAGTCTCCAAGGATGCCCCTTGATTTTAAATTTATTAATGAATGTTGTCTTTTTATTTTTTACCTTTATTATAGACAACGAGATCTCGGTAGTACCCCTTATGGTCTATTTACTCCTTCAGTAATAATATGTTTATATCCTCACTTGAAAAGCGTGAGCTCTAGGATAGTATTGAAGTTGTTCTTAGAAGAACACATTCCTCCTTATTGGAGGAGTACTCACGGTGTATGAGAGTGGAATTGTACATCCGGTTACTAAACCCTTTCAAAATGTATTGTCTTGGTACACTTTTGCTAAAACATGGTCATGGTATGTGGGTAGGAATGAGGATATAATGATATGATATGTTAAATAGAATGGCATAGGTGTTGTTGTGTATAATTGTTCATATTCCCTTGTAAAGGTAAATATGCCTCTTGGATCCATTTATAAAAAAATATTTATACCTTTCTAGAAGTATGGAAACAAGGCTGTTGCGGGATGTAACTTTTCATTTGATGAATAATACATGATGAAACAGATTTGGTGGACGTAGCCCACGAATTGGGTGAACCAGGTACATTGGTGTTCTTTTGTTTTTGCCTAAATGTCTCATTTTTCCTTATTTGTTTACGTGCTTAGAATTTGTCTTCTAACCTTGTCAATTGACTAACTCCCTTAGATATTATGATGAGAAATATTATTGTTATCATGATGAATTCTTGCCCCACATTTCGTCATTTTCCAAGCATCATGATGGTGAAGTGTTTGTGATTATGAATAATATTTTGAGGAAATTACAATAAATAAATTGTCAACAACTAGACTAAATGTTGTGCAAATATGCTAATGATATGAATTAAAGTGCATCTCATATATTAAAAATAAACAATGAGTAGTCCATCGAATCGATCACTTTGCTCAAGAGAGATCCATATTGTTAGTCAAAGGTTAGTATAGATAAAATGCGGTTAAAAGAAAATTGGATTATGTATCGAATGATAGGTTCAGTGCTACACCTAAGTATTCCTCCATTAAGGGGATTACAAAATCATGTGAATACTAGAAGGCACAATAAACATGTTTGTTTTATGTTATCAATAGAAATCTTAGTAAATTGGATGCAAATTGCATGGTTGTTTTGCTGTAGAGGAGGATGTATGTAAATTGTCAATGATTGTTGTACAACGCATATAGTTTTGTCATTATCAAATTTGGTTGGACATGTTTCATTGAAAGGCCATGTAAAATATTCCACTAACAGGGTTGACTCATTTTGTAGTGACATCGAAACAAAATGTTTTACCCTTTTTCACACATAACGACATCTGGTATAAGGGGTATGTTACATGCGGTATCAAAGAAAGAGTTGAAACACTTGGGTCTATTTGAGGCTCAAAATGTTGCTTCATATTTCATGTCGAAACTAATGATTGAGTTTTTTTTCCCTTGTGATAACAGGAATCAACAAGTCTTACTATTCTACAAATACAGGTACCTTAAGATTTTTCCACTTCCACGTCAAGCCAATGAAATAAGTGCATAGGTATCTTGCTATTTCCTTGATTAATTTCAAAGAGGTTTATGAATGGCTAAGACTATTGTTTTGTCTCTATGTAAGATTGCATGACTAAATTATTAGTGAAGTATAGAAGTCTTCTTAAACAAACTCATGGTCAGCGAAAGTACTATAGTAGTTCCTATTATAATAATAATGTGAAATTTGAATTGCTACACCCATAGTTGAAATGGTCATTAATGACTTGATATATGTTAAAAGATTCTTAGAATTCCTTGTGGAAAAATTGTGATAGGTTACATTGTAAGACACAGTGAATTATTGTTGTTAAATAGTAACATTGAAAGGGGTTCCTAACCGCCAATCAAATGTAGGAGTGCGAAAGATCTAACGAGAATGCAATATTGGTTATAAGTCCTCTAGACCTAATTTAGGGTTCATTAATACAATAAATAAATGTAGTGGCTCATGAGAGTATACTCTAACCTCTTAACGGTATCGTCATATGCTTATAGATATGTCTATATGTAAATGTACATGTATGAATTACCTAAATCCCTTGAATATAGCAAGGTAGCGGTTTAAGAGGACTTGATAAGTTGACCATTTAGGAGTTGATGTATTACCCTTGACACTCTACAAGATTAGCCGCAAACTATCACGTATAGTAAAATGATTTAAGCAAAAGGTAAGTAATGCTAAAGTAGTAGCCATGCTGAAACATATGTTGCACTATCAAGATTATACAAAATACCAATTTTATTAAATAAATGTTACCAATACTAACACTATGTAAAATAGTAAAGCACCTCTTTACATTTGGAATTTCATGTAAAACCGAGAACGAGACGATTGCCTTAAATCATATGGATACATGTTAATGGAACGGAGACGATTGAATATAGATGTTGGTAATAAATAATTGGTCAAGGTGCATTACTAATTATAGCCAAAATAAATTTGTTGACTGAGCATTTAGATCGAAGGTAGGAAATAATTTTTCTCAAAGATGTGGGTCCATTAGTTTTTGACAAAACTCTTTTACCTATATGGATGCACATAACTATGATACAATTTTGGGTCCTAAATGCATATAAAGAAGAATTGTGTTTGTGAACTAATAAAAATGGTTAGTCCTTACACCTAATAAGTGAATTATGAAAGAAGTGAATGTTATTTGTTTTCTAAACCTGTGTGTAACAAAAATTCTCAGAAAGTAAATATTAGCTTCCTTATCAAAAGTTGTTGAAATAGCATGTGAATGTTGAATGCCATTAGTGTACAAAAATATATGCTAAGTAAAGCTAGGACTTGAATTCCAGACTTGTTAGGAAGAGAATTCTAGTTAGTACAATATGGCATTGTTATAATGTACCCTTTACATATAATCATTAGTGTGCAAGAAATTGGGTTATGCACATAAAGACTATTGAGCTATTTCTACATTTTCATGAAAAACGACAACATTCCTTATAGTATCTCTTCAAGTAAAGGAAAAAGAAAAACTAGACTGTGTATGAACTTGGACCACAATACATCTAAGGTAAATAGCATGATGTGTTGTGTCGAATATTTCTGGTTGTGCAGAAGGAGTACACCAATAGGAAGGCTCCCATTTTGATGAACCAGAATAGTGGTAACACATGACATAAGTAGTTGAGGTATGAAATTATGATAACATTTTACTTCGTTTGCTTTGTATTATTGATGTTATTAGAATTTCCATGTCCCTAGCATTGCCACTAATGAATATGGTATAATGTTGGAATATCCCTAGTAATTATCCAAATAATAGCTGAGTCAGGATGTATAAAGATATTGTTATTGAAAATAAGTGAGTGGATGAATGTTGTATAATGTCACATGCTAAAATTTCAGGATATGCTAGGAACACTATCACTCGTAGTTAACTGTTAGAAAAATATTTGCTGCCGTAAATACTGAGGTTAAGTATGGGTGATTTTTTACTTACTATAATTGTCAAATCTCGAGGTTTTATAACCAAGGATTAACTGTGGATGATGTTGCTTACATACTGACATTGCAGGATTCACAAAGATTATGACCATTGTTGCAATCGACGTACACTACGGTATATAAATCTGCCTGTGTATATATGTTACGCTGAATTTCTCAGAAATGAGTAAGGAGTAATTTTTCTAGATGAATTACAAGGTTATATATGATGATTAAAATCGCTGCAACTTATGAAAATTCTAATGATTAATTAATGAAGTTTTGGGTTATCGATAGATGCTTTGACTAACCATGTAGCCAATTCACGAATCGGGACAATGACAATAAAGTCATGCTAGGCACCAAGGAGTGTGTGTTACGAATAGTTGAAGTTGAAATTTATACTAAATACAAACAAGGAAGAATTTGAATGCTACAAGAGCACCATGGTGTTAGGAAAGTGATTACTGCGTGAGCACATTAGTGTTAGGAATATATGTTGTAGGAGCACAATGGTGTTAGGAAAGCGATTTTCATGTGAACACATTGGTGTTAGGCATATGGTGTGGAAAAATACCTACGAAAAATTGGACATCTAGAAGACAGAATGTTGTTTGATGTTAGTGAGGGGAAAAATTTTAACTAGTGGTTAAAAGGGAGAGTAACCTCAGAAATTGTTGTAAGTCCACACAATAATGGAAAAGAAACTCAAGGGAGAGTTTGGAAAACAAAACAAACATAAAATAGGTTGACACATTTCCAAGCAACTATTACATCTTGAATGGGTAATGTGAAAAAGGGATTTCCTCGGGTCGAGGACGACATGACTATCCAAAGGTTGGAGATAAAACCAACATCCAAAGGGTAGTAATTATATTGTTGAATAAATTGCATTATAAATTGGGTATTATGATACCAATTATAAAATTAAAATAAAACAAAAAAAACAAAAAAAAAAAACTAGAAAGTGTCCCATAAATTACAGATTATTACAATGCAAAAGGGATCTATGGCTTATGTTTAAGTTGAATTATAATTTTATAGATGATGTATCAAAGAAAACTGGGCTAGGCCCGAACTTGTGCAGGAAACTACAGGTCTTGAATGAATAGCAACTTGAGAAGAAACACGAAAGAATGACATGGATCAGAACAGAATAGACAAAGTAAGAAATATAGCTCATCAAAAGAAGGATATTGGCTGAAAATAGGAACACTGAGGACGTTGTTATTTTCAAGGGGAGGAGGATATAATGTCCCACTTGCATGCCCCTAAATGCAACGTATTGTAAAATATATATTATATTTTTCTTCTAGTGAGTAGCTCAAGGCCAAGGCCCCACTGGGAAAAAAAAAGAATAAAAAATAAACGTTGTAATCACTTACATGAGTTAAAACCATAAGTGGTGTACTTAGGAGACTTAGGACATTTATGACACGAAACCGAATAGATTAAGGGGATAATTGGAAAAGA